>JAYRBW010028671.1:0-12272 GCA_036023295.1 Invenusta paracnida
ATATACGCAAGCTGCTATATGTATAATACTGCAATTTAATCAATAGCCAACAATATTTATATATTAAATTTATATTAGTTAAAGTCACTATTTAATTTTACGATGGCTACACATTGTGATGTCCGTAACTACACTGTAGAGTACAGAATCTTAGCTGCAGAATGGTGGCACGAAGCAAGGGATTCCAAAACTGATATGCAACTTGTCAATCAAAAATAGAATGATACATTTGATAATGAACCTCCTAGAGGCAATTTTATTAAGGCATGGCACGATAAACTGTTCGAAACAGGAAACCTCTTCAAACTACTGAGAACTGGAAGACCGAATGGGAGAGGTGACAACATTTACCGTGTGAATAATGCTGTTACCAATACTCCAAAAAGGTCAACACGACGACTTTCAGATGAACTGGACATTCCCAGAACGACGGTACAAAAAATCTTGAAGAAGGATCTTCATCTGAAGCCATGGAAACCTACAAATTTTCAGTTTCTTACATCTGAAGATCATGTCAATCATGTCCACTGCTGCAATTTGATTCTTCAACAATGCAATAATGTAAGATTGAAGAGTAAGTTGTTTTTCTCAGATGAATGTGCCATGTACATGTCATCAACGCAATGTAACGTCGTCATGTGGTGTAATGAAAACCCACATTTATGGGAACAGATGCAGCAATACCCACCAAAATTGATAATATGGGCAGCAATGTCCGGAAATGGTTTGAACGGTCCATTTTTTATAGATGGAACGATTGATTTTGACAGGTATATCCAGATGTTAACATAAGAGTTCTTACCTGAGCTACGATGTCGTGGTTTGTAATTTTCCTGTCACTTTCAACAAGACAGAGCCCCATGCTACACTGCTTTACCGAGTCGTGACTTTCTTGACCAGCATTTTCAAGGACAATGGATTGGCAAACATGGTCCAACACCAGGCCACCCAGAAGTCCCGACCTAACATCCTGTGACAATGCCCTATGCGACATAGTTAAACGACGAGTACGTCAGCAACAGCCATAGTTAGTTGACGATATGAAGAGGGCTGTCAACTTGGTATTTAATGAAATCGACAATGAGCTACTTAAAAAAAATCCACAATCAATCCTTTCGCCGAATACAGTTGTGCATTGATCTTAGAGGTCTTCAGGTCGATCCTTTGTCAAATAGTTCTTTATTTAACCAGTTTCTTTTGAACTTTTTTAAATGTTCGATTTATCAAATATCGATTGTTTTGTTTATAAATAATAAATTGTTGGTTATAATTAGACTTATTCGTTATTATTTAGATCGACATTGACTTCTGGGCCACCCTGTATGTTTATTTATGCATAAAAAATATAATTTATATTGAAGAGATAAATGGTAGCATGTGTATTGCAGGGAGAGCTCGCAAATTTGACTTTGTCGAAATTGTTGAAGCACAGCCACAACCCCGACCCCCATATATGATGAAGCAATATGTCTATGAATGATAGTGCATATTAAAATATGCGTTTATTGTAATTTTAATGCAGATAGGGCTACAAAAGCTACAGGGTGCCGCTAGTATTAATAACTATTCATAAAAAATATTTATCTAGATACTAAAAGTAATCGGTCAAAACATTGATGGTAATTCAAATGTAAAATATAGTTCATTGTATAGCAACCACAAGGTGATATTGATTCGTACAATTTCAAGGCTTTTAAACAAATAGAACAACACTTCTTTGCAGTTTAAATCAGGTTATAGTTTATAGATTTCTTTTGTAGTAAGTGTTCCAGTGTAAAGTATATCACTGGATTCTATTTTGGAAGAAAGAATTAGAAATGCTTAAAATCTATACTTAAATAGTCATGGCTATGTAATAATATATAAATATTTGTTTGTGCTAAATTATCCCCTGTTGTCTCTCTATATAACATACCTATATATTTATTACTTTTTTTAGAATAAAAACTGTTTGCACTTGAGGGTTTTATTGTAAAATGTGTATATATAATAAATAGATAAAACACAGTCTTGATTCTTTTTGTGATTTTGATGACAGTTTCAAAACATTTCGCATTATGAGAATTACTAAAATAGAAAGTATATATACTAGAAAAAGAATAAAATTTATCTATCGGGAATAACTTGTTCGATCAAGCAAAGTTAATAATCTTTGACGATCTCCAAAAATAATTAGAATAAAAATGACTGTATATATTTTACTGAATTTTTGTAAAAAAGCATAAAAATATTTACATTTCTGCTTTATAAGAATACATATTTTTAAAATGCACCTGATAAATATAAATATTTACAAGTCCAACTATTTGTTTTGAGTCTGGGTAAATATTAACGATAAACTGTGTGTCACAATAACTATTTAAGATAATTCGATTTAAGCACGCACGTATCGTCTCCCAATGTTTCCACATTTTATTATCGAACAGGTTGTCAATGACACGGCCATCTTTGACACAATTAAGATTAAACCAGCGGAGAAAGTTTCAGGGGAAGAATTGAGGAAGCGAGCCGAAGAGTTGGAAATAAATCTACGATATTTCCCCGACGGTCATGTAAGTTTCATCTAATATTGCCACCTAACAGTTTTGTCTGAATCTATTGAAATATACGCAAGTGTAATTTGCCAGAAAATGTATAAGTTGTAGAATAAAAAGTACAACGAGAAGATAATAATATGACGTTGATTTCATGTTGGTATCAATTAGTTACATTTCACGATCATAACTTAAATCACATGTATTGCAGATAACAGCTACGTATATAATTTATAACAAAATATATGAATTCCCGAAAAAATTTCAAACTTAGGTATTAACCAATTAAAACATTATAGTTACGTCACTCACGCATAAAATAGGATTAATTTCACATCATTTTTGTCACTGAAAGAGCTAAGTAGGTATATTTTTGTTAATTAAAATTAAAATATTGTTGTATGATACATGATAATAAAAAGATTAACGTATTATATTCAAAAAAGAATATTTTACTAATCAAATGATAAAACTAGGCGTGGATTATAATCATACATAAGCTATTGTTAGACATTAATATAACAATTTCACACGAATTAATCAATGAGTACTACAAATTTACATCGATTTGTCATTTGTAAATCGTTTGGGCACAAAATGAACACTTCTTTAGATAATTATTTACATCTAAAACGATTTTAACTATTTAATACCTAGTATCTTGATTGAAAAAACAAATATTTTTATATTAACGCTATTTTGTTTACTTAGAAAATTTCCTGTATAAACTTTATTTGTCAACTGAATTATTTTTTGACTGTAGATCGGAATTTCGCTGGATGAAATGGTGACGAACAACGATCTACAGGACATTCTACAGATCTTCGGATCCGAGGAAAAAATAGTAAACTATGATTTCAAGTACACATTTCAAATTATTTGTTAAAATTCATTGTTTATTGTTTACCACTAATTCAAATTTAATTCAGTTTATTGATAAATCGAATTATTTTCCGAAAAAAATAAATACTTTTTTTTAAAGGGGTCAATTTCGATGAAAAATTGTTTCTTCTTCTTCTTATTATCTAAACAAAAATGTCCGCGTCGCAAAAATAAAAGCCAAGAAATGAGCACCTCATAAGAAAAACGTTGAAATGATATTAAAGAAATTGTTATAAATCTGGCGCCAAAATAAAATTGTTACAATTCTTTCTGTTTAAAATGCATAAATGTATAGATCAATATAGGTATACGTCTAAATTGTAAAATTCATAAAGATATGACAATAAAAATTGTGGCAATGGTATAAATGATATCATTTTACTAAGTTATAAAAATTGGCTTACTTAAAACAACCACTTTTGCATTCATGAGGGTTTTATTGCTTTTGTAAAAATGTTCCATTGCCAAAATTTTTTCATAATTTTTGTTGTCCTTTATGAATTTTACAGTTTAGCCGTATACCTATGTTCTATATTGATCGATACATTTATGTATTTTAAACAGAAAGTATTGTAACAATTTTATCTTGGCGCTATGTTTATATCAATTTCTTCGATGGTACTATGTATTATCATTATAATTTCAACTCTTTATTTTTTACATCTTGGCGTACTTTTTAAATCAATTTCTTTAATGGCTGTACTTCTTATCATCAATATCATTTCAACGTTTTTCTTTTGAGAAGCTCGTTTCTTGACTTTTATTTTGCGACCTGGTCATTTTTATTTAGATAAAATATGATTGGAAACAACAAGACAAAAGTGGCACTGCATATGAGGGTTTAGTGACCCACTCGCTTATAGTAGTGGGACTGTAAGTAATAATTATATTCATATTAAATAATCTTACTGTTAATTAACAAAATAATTATACCTTTATTATCAATTCTTGCAATGATTAACAAAATTTTACGATAATTGCATGCATGCTTTTGCTGAAGTTTAAATTTTTTAGTAAACAAGTTAGTTGTGCATTTAGTTCCTTTTTTAGTTACCATTTCAGATATTTAAAGACAATTTCTCTACAAATCTTAATTTATAGCACAAAAATAGGTTTATTGAAGCATACATTTGGTGCTAATCATAGTATACATATTTACAGAAAATTATCCGCACCCCACTATGCTCTCTCTCTTTCTCACACTCCGTCAACGCCAACGTGTCTCGCCACAGGGGGATCTCGTGGGAGCAGTTGAGGCTCAGCCCCCGGGTGCACCACTCTCAATCTCGGGGAAGCCCAAGTTTGAGCGAACGTCTCTCTTTCTCACTCATGAGGTCTTCAACCGCCACAAGTCTGAGACTAATATTGTCCGCTACATGAAGCATCTGGAGAACAAGGATATGTCTCTTGTGCATTCCATGATCCCTCTGGGCTCCTGCACCATGAAGCTCAATGCTACCACAGAGCTTCTTGTGAGGAGCTATTGACGCTTTATTTTGTTATCTTCTATTCTAAGTTCTTTTCTTTTCTTTTCGTCTTTTCTAATTATTTACTTCTTAATATCTGTATTTTCTATTTATTGTTTATATTCTCTTGATATTGTTTTAATTTTAATTTCTTTATATATTATAATTTTGTTAAATCTAATATTTCGGATAATATTTTTTTAATCATTTTTTCTTTTTCTCTCTTTCCTCATTTATTTATATTTTTCTTAATTTCCAATTCTTTCCTATTTGTCTATTTGTCATATTTTACTTATATTTTCACTTTTTCTTTAAATTACCGCTTTAATTTTCTATTTATTATCATTTTTTTGCAAAACTTTTCAAAGCTTGTTCCTATTTTCTCTATTGTTTTTAAAAACATGTCTTTATTAATTTTCATCGCTTTTAAATTCTTGTTTTATTTAGGATGTGAATTTAAATAACTTAAATTAAAAAGACAGCTTATTAAGAGCTCGACGTTAAGTTATTTTATAAATCAATATACGTGTTTTTGAAAATAATTACAAGTATTTTACTTATAGTTATTATAAATATAAATTATGTAACTTTTATATTATTATCAAGTCACTGGAATAGTGAAGCATCTAAATAGATAATTCGATCGAGTACTACTTTTCTACCTCCCGAGAACATCTTATTTGAACTTATAACAATGAACTTCCCATCAAGTGGCCCCTCTAACCGAGCCCTTAATCTCCTCTCTCTCAACAGCCCTGCTCGATGCCTCACTTCGC
This sequence comes from Invenusta paracnida, assembly GCA_036023295.1. NCBI lineage: Eukaryota > Metazoa > Platyhelminthes > Proseriata > Coelogynoporidae > Invenusta > Invenusta paracnida. The sequence continues at coordinate 5,659 of JAYRBW010028671.1, forward strand.
TAACATCCATCCCTTCGCGCCCCACGACCAAGCGACCGGTTACCTGGAGATATTTGAGGAGCTGATGAGGGATCTCTGCGCCATCTCCGGTTACGATAATATGTGCCTTCAACCAAATAGTGGGGCTCAGGTATACAAGGCTCCGCGTTTTTTAATATAGCTTCGTTTTCATAGTGAATTTGCCTTTTACATAGATAGGTTAATGAATAAATATTGCATGATGAAATGTTATTTATAAATTATGATTAAGTCTACAAACAGAAAGCATTGTTAAGAGATATAAACAAGTGGGCGGAAATAAAGTGTGATCGCATGATCCTAAGCCGGAATTTAGAATGGTTATACACTGGATTCATATATTTATTAAGCAATCAAAATGAGAAACAATGTTGTGCTCTTTTTTTCCTCACAAAGAAAACTGATTTTGTTTTTTCAATTTGAGCTGCAAATATATTTTCATCGCTGAATATGTTTTTCAATTTTATGTTATCTATATACTAAAACCGAACACGAATCTATAAAGTGGAAACAGAATATGGAAAACCGATCATGAAAATTTGTAGCGAGTGCAATACTTTCTGATTTAAAATATAAAAGAATATGTTAGTTTTGTAGTGATTACATTTTTATATAGCTCTAAAGATTATTATTATTTATTTTTTAATAAAAAGCTTACTTTACTGCTCTCATAAGCTGAAAAATATATAACACGTATATATCTGAATGCAGATTTCATGTTTTTTTTATACCTGCATATTTTCTTCATTGCCTAATTTAATTGTGGCTTATATAATTTTAACATACAGTACAAATAAAAAACTTTTTATCAGATGATATTTTCGAAAATTTTACCGAACACGCAGTATATTAAATCAATCATTTTACGAGTACACATAATTAATCTGTGAGTATTTATCACCGTATTTTCTTTGTAAATCATCTCTAAATAATCCTCCATGTTGATTCCGCTTTCAAATAGGGCGAATACGCAGGCCTTCGAACAATCGTAGCCTATCTGGAGAGTCAAGGTCAGGGTCATAGGAAGACCTGCCTCATCCCAGTGTCAGCACACGGTACTAATCCGGCCTCGGCACAGATGGCTGGTCTTAAAGTCAGGCCAGTCAAGGTCAGTATTCTGTGGACCAAAAGGAAATGTTGATCTTTATAAAAAGTGTAAATCTTTATATAGAGTTGGTATATTATAGAGCTCACCATGGCATTGTGATCAGAGGACTTTTGCAGATAAACATATATTAACACTATCTATGTCAGGCTTTTATTTCTCTTCCATACTCTGGAGGAGGGGACGTAATTTTTCAATTTCCTAGTAGAATAAAGTTTTGAAACTTAAATGCAGTTAATAAAGATTTTTTGTAACGTATTCCATTTAAAAAATGGCAATACATTTTTTATAAAAGATTATTCTAATCCTATTAAATCATAAAATTTTGATATTTTTGGCATTTAAACATTCTTTCTTGTACTTCATGATTTATAATATTAAACGAATCAGTACCCTATAGGTTTCATTGTTTTCGAGATAAAAAATATGATTAAAAAAAAGTGTGTTTTAGTCATTTTGACAAAAATGTCGAAATAATATTGGTGGCACTAAAGTGAATATAAAGCTAAAAGTTGTAAACGTTTATTTTAAGAAAACTTACGGAGACTTACATTGCTTTATTTAGTCATTTATATTGTTTGCTGTTATCTTATGTTTTACTGATGTTATAGGGGTCAGCAAAAATATTTCGTTTTTAATCAGTTAGTACCTAATATTAATGAATTAACAAATTTCCATTTGATTCGATCTTATAAATATATATTCTCGTAGATATCTAAATTTATCAATATTTTAACTTCAATTTATATAAATATTCTATATTAATATAAACATTCTGCTTTCAAAAACTAAACGTTTGATATAAGCTTTACAAAATGAACATTTGACATTGTTTTTGTAAGATATCAAGACGACATAATTCTAATTCACTGAAATTCAGACTGTTAGCCGATTGTTGGGGCAAGAAAAACGTTGTTAGTGTCAGACGTGTGCAACAAATTATGAAGTATTACGAATAAGAAGATAGAGAGGATTTCAAACGTCAAGCAGGTTCTGGCCAACCACGCACAAGTACTGGAGAGGCAAACATTGAAATCATACAGGAACTATTGAAGAGACAGCTCAAGTCCAAAGAATACTTCACAAAGAACTGGTACAAAATAACTTTGTTGTAAGTGTTACCTCATCAGCTAATAAAAGCCATAAAGAGAAAAGTGTAGTCATGAAATGTTACATATTGTATCCAAAAAAATTCCGAGTAAACGGTTATTGTAAAAGATGAGAAATGGGAATACTTTGTTGATTTTGCCCCAAAAGACAATATATTCGTGCATGGGTCGATGGTTCTGGCGATAGATCAGTAATGCTTAAGAAAAACAATCTCCTCTACAAAAGCTTTGTTTATTGTTGCCAGCAACTTTGAAATGTCTCTTACTTGCATTGAAGTGCTCCATGACGGAGGTAGCATCAATGCAGACAGATATCTCGACTTTCTTCAAATATGGTCAACCAGTTTAGGCAACAACTGCCACCATGGGAGATGATTCTGCAGCACGACAATGCTAGACCATATAATATTAGCGATGTGATTCGGCAATGGCTAGAAGATATTGTGACCTTTTTGATACAAGCACCATATTATTCACCGGATATAAATTTTACGGATTGGTATATCTTCTGCAACTACAAACTTTTTAGGCGCGACACAAATTTTCATATTTCATATGAAATTATTGGCATATTTTAATGACTTTATGGACAATAATCTCATGATTGCCAGGCTATGTAAAGAATTCCAAAATTTGAGTAAGCAACTTCAGCTTTAGTACATGTCAAAGGTGATTATATAGTGTAAATATTTATCTAATTGACACGTCTTGTACTGCACTTTTGTATCTTAAATAAATTGTTATTTAATAAAGTTTTATGAAGCGAATTATTTTTGCCGACCTCCAGATATGTGTATTTAATTTATTGACTGTTAATGAATAATAAATTAATTCCAGTCTTTAAGTTGTATTATATTTTATCATACATTTGACAATGTATTGAATAAAAATCAATGTTATTAGAATTGTAGTATCCAAAATATATAGTACTATAAATATCGGCATGATAATTGTGAATAATTTTTATAATAATTATCGAATAATATTAATTGATTAAATGTCTACTACTGTTGGTTTATAGAAGTAATACTTATATTATCCCACATTAAATAAAATAATTGGTTATATTGCACCAAATAATTATTAACCAAAGTTATAAAACATAATATTATGACTGCAGTATTTTATCGCTAATCTAATGTTTTTGTTAGGGACTTCTATATTAGGTATTCCCTGGGTTTTGTAGAATACTTTCAAAATATAAACATTCGTATTAAAAAAAGACCTTAAATGCATTATGGAAAACATAATAGAACTCTATCTAGAATTCCCCTGCACCTCTAAAGGTGACGAACAATGGCGGTATAAACATGGCGGATTTGCGGGAACAAATCGAGAAGTATCAGGACGATCTGGTCACCATTATGATCACCTATCCCAGTGTGTATGGAGTCTTTGATGCAGAGATCTGTGAGGTTTGTGATCGTGTACACGAGGCGGGGGGCCAGGTCTATTTGGACGGTGCCAACATGAACGCTCAGGTGAACTTTTTTAATATGTTCTACATACCGAATGTAACTTAGATGACTGCAGTTTGAGCCAAAAGCATTGTAATTTAGCCAACTGCTACAATAAATTGATAGATTGCATATACTGTAACGAAATCGTGATCTAGCTGTTGGTGTTAAAATTTCCATTTTTTGGTTCTTCAATCACTTTATAAATACAATAAATAACAGTTACGTATACAGAAACCCAATAAACGATTGTTACAGAGAAAAAAGAAAGAAATTTTCATGACACACAAATCGGAATAACTGTAAATGTAGAGTTGGACGTCATAAAGAAAAAATGGTTAGATGGTTAGAAATATATATATTTTAAGAATCATTTTTACGAAAAATTAGCATATTGCGATGGCAAGCTGCAATAAGTTGTAGCATCGATCATGTTTACTGCCTTTTGGATTTATTAAAATCTATCATACTAAAACCCATAACAATTTACCTTCTAAAACTGTTTTAAATTAAGTAGTAGTGAGAGGTGTATCTCTAAATCAGACCTCTTATCCACACCATAGGTTGGTCTCTGTCGGCCTGGTGACTACGGCAGCGATGTGTCCCATTTTAATCTGCACAAGACCTTCTGCATCCCTCATGGGGGTGGGGGGCCTGGAATGGGCCCAATCGGTGTCAAGTCTCATTTGGCGCCTTTCTTACCAGACCATCCTTTCCTCGCTGCTCGGGATCGGCCTGACAAATCATTCGGACCGGTCAATGCTGCCCCTTATGGATCTTCGGCTATTCTTCTCATCTCCTGGGCTTATATTAGAATGATGGGCAAAAGGGGTATGTTGTCCACTGCCCATGATTAAAAGAAAATATTCAATTAATATGGAAGAACAACAAAAGAAGAATTATGCGGTTGATTTGTTACTTTAAAGTATTGATAAAGTAAATAATATTTAGTGTAGCTATGTAACCACTCAATATTCATAATTTTAAAATTAAAATTTAGATTAAGAAAGTAAAAAATGTATAGTCTGTTCTTAACATGAAATATATTAACATCAAGAGCCATACAAGGCTCTTAAAATGTGCCTTGGAGCTCAATCACCAAGGTACCACAGACAACAAGCTACATCCAATAAGCCCCCTCAACACTTACTGTACAGTAAAAATAAAGCAATTGAAAGTATTGGGATCTAACTTATTATAAGATTCCACTATATTTGTACTCGTCAAATTGAACTCGCGTGTGATCGAAATATACCTGTAGGCATTTAATTGTGTTTATATTTGGAGAAATATATATATATATATATATACCACAGAGTATAATATATACGTCAAATTATTGTATAATTCGTGCTTCAATATGTAAATGTATATTTCAAGTCACGAGTTTGGTATTGTAACACATATTGCTACCCAGCAGTTATGGTTATGGTTAAGGCTCAGCTTATGGTAAAGATAAGATTAGGGCAATCATAAAAGCCCCATTAAGTAGCACTGTAATACTTTAAAATACAATTACTTACACACTTTCAATACATTAATATTAAGATATGTTATATGAGTTGCATATTTCATTATAAGTGACCATTTTTGAACTTATTGTTACTATTTGGGTGTACTAAAAACTATGTTCAAAGATATATAAAAACATATTTTTAAATAATCCCTGATTTATTATAATAAGACTAATTAATTAAGCTATGGTTCATTATTCCAATGAAAAAGAAACTACAAGCTATAGAAAGAAATTTTCGTACAAAATCGAATTATTTTATTCGGTGTAAAAATGTTCTCTTAATATACTGCTTGCGTTATTATGAAAATTAATATGAATTATGGCATTATACTTTTTCTCTTCTCTTGCAGGTCTACAACAGGCCTCCGAGACAGCGATTCTCAACGCTAACTACATGAAACACCGACTATCCGACCACTATGAGATGAACTTCGCCAACATGGAGGGCTTTTGCGCACATGAGTTCATCCTCGACTGTAAGAAGTTTCGGGAGGTCAATATTACTCCGATGGATATCGCAAAGAGACTAATGGATTACGGTGAGTAGAGTCTGAGGGGATATACGCGCAATTTCGTCATCATGAGCTGGCACTGTTGTGCTCATTAGTTAGAATTGTTGCGTCCATGAGTGGGTATTGTTGTGTTCAGGAGTTGGCATTGTTGTGTTCATGAGTTGGTATTGTTGTGTTCATGAGTTGGTATTGTTGTGCTCATGAGTTGGTATTGTTGTGTTCATGAGTTTTATTGTTGTGTTCATGAGTTGGTATTGTTGTGTTCAGGAGTTGGTATTGTTGTGCTCATGAGTTGGTATTGTTGTGCTCATGAGTTGGTATTGTTGTGCTCATGACTTGGTATTGTTGTGCTCATGAGTTGGTATTGTTGTGCTCATGAGTTGGTATTGTTGTGCTCATGAGTTGGTATTGTTGTGTTCATGAGTTGGTATTGTTGTGCTCATGAGTTGGTATTGTTGTGTTCATGAGTTGGTATTGTTGTGTTAATGAGCTGGTATTGTTGTGCTCATGAGTTGGTATTGTTGTGTTAATGAGCTGGTATTGTTGTGCTCATGAGTTGGTATTGTTGTGCTCATGAGCTGGTATTGTTGTGCTCATGAGTTGGTATTGTTGTGCTCATGAGTTGGTATTGTTGTGCTCATGATTTGGTATTGTTGTGTTAATGAGCTGGTATTGTTGTGCTCATGAGTTTTATTGTTGTGTTCATGAGCTGGTATTGTTGTGTTCAGGAGTTGGTATTGTTGTGTTCATGAGTTGGCATTGTTTTGCTTACTAGTTTGTATTGTTGTGTTCATGAGCCTGTATTGTTGTGCTCATGAGTTGGTATTGTTGTGCTCATGAGTTTTATTGTTGTGTTCATGAGCTGGTATTGTTGTGTTCAGGAGTTGGTATTGTTGT
>JAYRBW010028682.1:0-12272 GCA_036023295.1 Invenusta paracnida
ATTAGAAGATCAGGGTTATTGGATTTGAAACAACGTAGAATAAGTTTGGCTTTTACATAGGCTTTTTTGGTGATGATTAAAAATATACAGTAATGAATATACACTGACTAATTTCTGTATCGTATTTAACTTCATGATAATCAATATTTCTGTTATATATATAGGTACATACTCTAATTAAACTTGTAAGAATAAGTTTGGTTTATTTAACAAATTATAATAAAGTTTCAATTTGCTAATAATACTAAAATTTGGTTTTATTTAATTTTAATAAATTAACCAGGGAAACATACTTCAGTGTCATATATTTGTTACTACAGTATTACTGAGTTCTATTTAAAAATGATGCATTGAGTAATTGTACATATACGTTAATAAACATAAATATCTCATATTTAAAGCAGTTTAATAACGTTATTTTGTGTGCGGACTTTTATGCACATTTAAAAATAACTGTTCACAATAAACTGTATTTTCCTATATGTCTATAATAAGTCTAAAAGTTAAAAAATATATAATTGAATTAGCATAAAATAGGTTTGATATTAATTTCAAAAATGTGGTTAATTTCTTACAATAATATTATATAAGACTTCACTGAATCTATGAAGTCACTGTTCAGGGAGATGTTATCAAAATATCCAGGCCAGTCTATCAAACTGCAAGAGGCTATACTATAGTCTTGTAACCCCGTTAGATGACCATAGAAATTGTAATTATACTGCACACTCATTGCAGCGGAGAATATTATAATTTAGAAAAATAGCAAGAAAGAGAGAGAGAGAGAGAGAGAGAGAGAGAGAGAGAGAGTTATTAGTTTTCTACTACAATACTCCAAAACTATCATCGATAGTCGCGCGCGGCTGCTTCTGTGGTGTTTATTGTTTGATTATGGTTGCTGAGGCTGAGGAAATAATAGGCTATAAGAAATCAAGAAAGGGGATATAATAAAGTAAGGAATGGAAGCCTGTTTTTAGTAGGGTAGCATGAGCGACTTATTGTTCTAAGGGTTGTCTTGACTTTGAGTTGTAGTCAAAGATAACATGATGGGGGAGAGTAAATTGTTTCACACAATACTCTGTATTAATTTATAATATAACGAAGGAAGTGAAAAAGGAAAAGAATGGTATAGGAGCGGGTGAAAGAAGACTATTATCCTGCTTGGAGAATATAAGGAAAACAGAGAGGGAGCATCATATGGCTAAAGAAGTAACTCGGGAGAATTCTTCCCAGAAATGTTTCTACAAACAAACAGGTTGACTTTAACTGCGAATTATGGTTGGGGCCATAACAGTACACTGTTAGATATGCCTGGTTCGCATGTCTTACCTGGTGAAATAATGACCTGATGAGATACTACCTACTATATATGGAATTTATTTTGTTTAACAACCACCTACATACGTTTTTGTTTAATATGTAGCAAGTCTTAAAATCCTTTGAAAAAGCTCACATGCGCTAATATATAATGAATGAGTCTCCGGCTTCTTATCACTTATTTGAACAAGAAGTATGAAATGTGCCTAAAAATAGCGGTATTGTTGTGTGGCATGCGCGGAAAATGAAATGAGGTATCTGCAGTAGTCAGCAATGTTCGAGTAATAGTCTGATTTATATTAGTTCACTGTGTATAGCTACCGAATTAATTAGTGGATATACACGAGCATTTTTTAATGTTGAGTTAAATTGAGAATAATTTCTTTATTAATTTTATATGATTCCAGAGAAATATTTTATTAAGAACTCTTTGGTATATCTTTTCAATAGAGCATTAAAGCATTTATCATGAGCATTAAATATGTTATATTCATATCATATACTGCCCTTAACATACATAACTCTTATAAAATAATTATACACAGCCTACAAAGAAATATAGATAAGATGTATAGAAACCTAGAAGAAACCTATTCTCAAAATCAATAAAATAACATAAAACAAACATTATTTATATAAACATATTGCCAAGTAAATACTAAAACTGCAGATTTCTGTCAAGCACGCAATTTATCTAAATCTATTTATTGACTAAATAATGTACCCTGTGGGTGAATTATTCGAATGTTAAAATTATATTGAGCTGAATGTGTTGTATCATAGTCAAGAAATGGATATCACAGAATTTAGGTTTACTGAAATCTAAAATTAACTGAGAAAGCAAAGTTAGAATCCATCGAGTCAAGGGGTGCCCATTCAGTCATATATTCTGAAGACTAGTATCAATATGTAGATTGTGGCTTTGTGGCACAAAATTAATATTTCAAATAGTTTTAAATTAAATAGAAAGTACAACTTTAACAACTATGAACAATTTTCTAATTGTATTCATTTTCAATATTCCTCTGTGATATAAAACAGTTAACTTATTTTATTCTCAATGGTACATTTACATTTATACGCTAAATTATGAAGTCATATAATTATTGAAATTTAAATAAAAAGCACTGGGTATTTATAAAATAAATATAACGAAATAGAAAAATATCCAAAGTCAAACAATTTAAAAAAATATGTTATTCTTCAGTAAATTTCAAAAAGGCGTTTCAAACAAACATTTTCTTATTTCAAGATTATTTCGTCAAGTGTTACAGATGATGTTTGAAAACTGAATCTTTCTAATAACTAACAAATTGTTCAAATATCAAATAGCAAAATGTGTTTATTGACATTTATTAATGCAATTTATTTTTAATATTATAGACCTACTAATATATAATACTTATATTTAAATATATGTTAATCTTATTTATTTAATATTCTATATATTTAATATCAAAAATTATTATTTGAACAAGTAGTAAACTATATGAAAATATAACTTATTACTACACCTACCTTTTTATTACTTCATTTACAAAAACAAATTTGCAAGCAATACAAGTAGGAATATTATAGTATATATATATTATATATTTAATACTATAAATATGACACTTTGTTCGTGTATATCACATAACTCTTATAACATATATATACTATTCAATATAAAATAAGTTATGAGGATTCTCTATTTTGAAATATTTGTGATTTTTAAAATATATGCTTAATGTATGAAGTTATATAAAAATTCTAATATTGATAAATTAGCTTAAACTTGAACAATTCTTGCAAAATCGGACAACAATCCTAGATGTGCATTATAGTGATACATCAAATATAAGAGGATAAATTATTTAAAGCCTTTTATTTATTTATAGAATAACATGCAATGAAGATATGCCTCTCTTATCAGTAAGCTGCCTGACTTTAATTACAGACGGAAGTACCCTATACCTACCACTTTTTCCGTCCGAGAATCTGAAGGTTATCAAAAATTGGTAGCACATGTCGTCTAATGGCTAAAATCAGTGTTGAAACTGAATAAGTAAACAAAGAGAGAATGATTTTGCTCGCGGGTTAATATTTTGGTCATGCTCGTCAGTTGAAGAAAAATGTTTTATTATCATCCTTTTTTATCTTAAATAAACATCAAATACAGTTTTGAAGATGCTTAATTTCTCACAAGAAGGATTATTTTTCATTTAGAATAATTACCTATTTTTACGTGATAAAGAAACACAGCAATCGAAAGTGCTAAATCTATTGACATATTCTTCCATGTACCTTGAATTGAGCTCGTTTTCTATGTTTAAAACTATATAACAAATTGCAAGTTCATTGAATATATTCCTCATACAAATGACCCAATTTCTTTCTATTAACATTCGTATATTATGTAGAAAACATATTTATTTCTATAGAATGACAAGGAGATAATCTAGTTGTATTTACAATATAATAAAAGTAATTTTTTTGTGAGAGACTTTTCTATATATGAAAATCTGTTTAACAGATTTCTTCAAATATGTGTGTTTGATGTACATATATATGAAATTATTTATAGTATGTTTTATTACAACTACATGTGTTTTTAAAAAATTATGTTTTAAATTATATTACATATTTATTTTAATTCTTTCTCTTAAACTATTACTTATATAATCAACACAATATAAGCTGAAGCCGTTTTCTTTAATTTGTTTTGTCAAAAGCCAGAAAATATAAATGTCGGGACTTTATTTAATTGCGATCTATTATTATTTAATTCTAGTGTTTTGAAACCAATTCGATAGTGTACATTTTTTAGTGTTTTGAAAATGTGTTTGTATATATTATATATGTATATATAACGCGATAACATTTTCATTTTCATTTGAATAATAATTATATTTCAACGCAGTTTAATTAACCTAGGTTTGCTTATTTTTTAAGCATATGAAAATGTATCATTAAAATATGTATTACATTTTTTAGATATTTTTATTTTAATACATCCTGAAGAAATTTCTCAGATATGAATTTTAAATGTTACTGAGTTGTATATATATTTATTTAAATTAACGCAAATGAGATTTCTTCATTTTTGGTAAATTACGTACATTGACGTAATTAACAAAATTTAATATAAATCTTCTAAGAAAGTAATTAAAAAAGTAAGATGTATTTTTCAAATTTTCAATTGCGTTATTTTGAACAATTTTTAATTTCAGACAATGTAAAGTCAACTGTACCTAGAAAAGAATGATTATCATTCCAGTTGATAAGTAAGTGTAATGCATAAAATCTACATTCGCTTCAGTTCAATTTATAACTCCGAGGGGTTTGCTTCAAATTATTTTCAGAAAATTATGCAAATAGTATCTTTACAAGCCAAATAATTAATTATATACATACACCGAATTATTCAAATTCAGTAACTTTCTAAATTAGTAAATAAAATATAGAACTTTTAATAATCCTTATAATAGTTTTACAAATAGTAATAGTTACAAATATAATGAAATTACTTAAAAGGCGGCTATTATGTATGCTTGTAGTAAGATGATTGAGAAAATTATATAAAGATATACCAGCGAAATCTATATATCGGAAATTAAAACTCGTCGATTTGGGTTTGGAATTGTCATATGCCGATTTTTTTCTTATCTAGTTATTAAAATTCGTTGGAATTAGTGAATAAAAGTCGTAATAAGAATGTGTGGATTAACTAAAGAGAAATATGTTTTGTGTAAAAAGTATTTATTTAACAGTTATAAGTAACACTCACAATATATGTACATGTTTAAAATATTTTTAAAATACGCGTATAAGGAAATGTAAATTTATCTTTAGACGAACTGAAACGAGCCACGTATATATAGATTTCCCTGAAGTATACATTATATGGGGGCTCTAATGAATTTTATAATGGAACACGAATAACGAAATATAAAGCCTAAATTAAAAAATAATTGATAAATAAGATTTTAAAATAATCGGATAAGTTATTCTTAGTGCGTAGGCTGTTAATTTCTAGTTTTATTCGAATTAAGAGAATTTCTGTATAATAGAAAAATAAGAATTATGTAGAGTTAGCTTAAAATGGAAAATATATAAACAAAAGAATTGAAATGTTGAAGGTTATTTATATTAAACAGTGTACTATACTTGTCGCTGTGACTTTTTCAATAAAAAATAATCCCGATAACAAGGCAGGCAATTAAATATATACTTCATGAGGCTTAAGAATAGAAGGGCACATTTTTACAGACAAAAATGAAATAAATTCTAATAGTCTAAGAAATTTAACACTAAATATAAAAATTCATAAGTATAAAATTTAAATTATGCGCTAAATTCGGTTGGCCGCGGGTCAAAGTCAATTAAAGAGAATATATTTTAAAAAGATTTTGAATAAGAAGAAATATGATATATTGAATAGATTATATTAGATAATATTTAATGGATAAAGAGAGAAACCATTCAATTTTTTAAATGCTGAGATTTAAAATGTGAAGGTAAGAAGAAGACGGATCGTTTCATAGGTATTGTTAAATGAGTACCTTTCAAGAATATTACTATTTTCATGGAAATCGTTTGAATTGTTTAATAGGCTTTGGTAAAAATATTATTTTAAAAATATACTCGGACATGTATACTTTGGAACATTACACACAAATCCGAATAGTTGTTCATCTAATTTTGTATATTTTGGTATGGACACGTAAAACATCAATTCATTAGAAAAACAATAAATAAAGGATTATTTTTGTTTGCTACTAAATAATAAGATTTTAGTTTCCTGATTTTTATATAAATGTAGTGAGAAAATAGACGTCTAATATATTTATATTAAATTATATTTCTCGCATATTATATGCAATTATTAAACCTTTATTCTACGGGTCCTAAACTTTGTTACAGCTGCAAAAATGAACAATTAGTTGAGGTAGTATTTGCCTACATCGGAATAATAGTCGGTCTGCGATAGTGTTTTCAACTTTAGGTCACTTTCACCCAAACATCAACAGACCTTAAGAGTAAATTGACTCACACCATTTTAATAAGTCAATCATTAATGCAGATATATTATTACTACAAATCAGATCATGGTATCATTTGTATCATATTATTATTTATTTATTTGTATATATGTATACGCCATAATGATTGTCTTAATAAAGTGACCAATGCACAATTTACGGTTATTTGCGTTTTTTATAAAAAAAAACTTAACAACCACAGCTCATGAATTGATGTATTAGACATAAATAGGACACAAAACTTCTATCAAATATCGAATTCTTTCAAGTCGCAAAAATGCCACGAATAAAACAGAAATATCAAAATTATAGCTTTTAAGGAAATCATTATTCCGTATCTGCAATTCGGAGAATATATTTTAAAAGGAGAATATTTCCAATTTTTTATGTCGAGTGCAAGTAACCTAATTTATTTCATTTTTCATAGCTTTAAGAATTAATTAATTCACAGTCAGTATTAGTTATTTTCTGGACTCCAAAACGAATGACTATGCAGTTATAGATCTGGGCAGAAAGAAGCAAATGCAGTGTTCTACGATGTGATAGTAAAGATATTCTGAAACAAAATAGTAAAGGATATAAATCAAAATATTTCAAAAGTCCATGGAAATGTGTTATAGTAGCAGTTTCATATTATTAAAATTTTCTCAAATCACTTAATTTGATTAATTAAGCTACAACTATAGAAATTAATCAACAATATTATTTGAAAAAATAAAACCATCTCGCTCGACTTGTGATAAACTGTTCTACTGTTTGTGCCATATAGAAATATTTATGATATAATTAAATTTATACTAATCTAAAAACATAAAATAGCGCTCCATATTATATTTATATATATCTCAATCTATCTATCCAAAATAATTTATACAAATACACAACATTTTAATACTTCAAAATTTCATTATAAATTCTTTTAAATAATAAACTATTATCTTCAAAATATGTATAGAATATCATTTGGTTTTCGTCGTAAAAATTTGCATTATATTTTACATAACTTCTGTCTCCGTTATATATTTTACTCCCGATTATCGATCCAAAATATGTAATACCACTAAATCTCTACATATGAAAGTACATGCAAGTTTAGAGAAATACAGGGCTTAATTATCGAAGGATATTCCCATATTTCAAATACAAGTTAATCTATAATCAATACATGACTGGATCTCTATCTGTATTTAACATACCTAGTACTTATTGTTATTTTTATCTTTGATGCAAATAAAACAAAATCTATGTTAAATTGTGTCTAAAATAATAATTTTTTTATAGGAATGGAAATTTTGACGTTTTGAAGATTATTATTATTCAATAGATATTTGATACATTCCATCTTTAAATAAACATTTACGTTGAATTCAATAAGTTGAGCTATTTATGTTAATATTCATAATATGTATATAATCAGTTTAATTGATTCTAAACTAATAATTAATAAAAGGATATTTTATGTATATTTTTAAACTCACAGCTACTCATTAAAACTATTTTAAAATTATTTTATCAATTAAACAGCTTAAAGATACACATAAACATATATTTGTGTACAGTTTTCATACCAACTGTATAGGTGTACAGTATAGCTATTGGTAGACTTAATTAATGGCTCTTACAAATATATAAATAAGATAATTCCAAAGCGATAACATTAGCATGTTCCTATTTTACATACTCGTAATTATCTTTATCGTTGTATAGGTTGGTTCCTGAATATTTTACTGATAAACCTTCTTGTCGTCTTTCTTAAGCTGTTACATGTCGCCTATACTATCCAATAAGTCTTTTGCCGTTCCCTGTGATGCAATATCAAATTGAATATTAAGATGTCAAATAAGATTAGTGGATTCGACACTTGATATCAGTTTTTATTAATGGCATAGACAATGGTAAAACAGACATGTGTTGCACATGTCAAATATACTCTCTTTTAGGTTGAATGTGATATGTCAAATGACATGCCAAATATGTAGAAGATTTTTGAAACATATCTCTATTTGACCGGACACATGTTAAGTAATTATATATTTGTCACACGTGTTACATAGAAATGTTTCAAACTATGAAGTTATTATGTCGCCTACATATTGAATAGAGAATCTACCCGATGATTACATATATGGCATTAGTGTTTTAAGCACTTTAAAGAGCACATTTTATACTTGTAATTATAATTATAAATTATAAATTTAAGCATTTAACGCTACTACAACGTTTCCTGCTGTCATATCATTTGAATGAGACCAACTTTAGTTAATAAAAAAAACCTATAACATAGGTATATGTACTAAAAAAGCTCGCACACATAGAAACTGTTTACACTTTTATAGACGATAGAAATTAAAAATAAACATACTTCGCATAGTAAACAAAATATACATACATATATACGTATATCTAACTTATACTTCGTATTTTGCATAGTAACATTTTGATGTATTATTCTTGGAACATCGTGCATTCAACATTAAATATTGATGCTACTATATATGTTAAAGCTTGTGTGGAAAATTTATTCATTCTTCCCTAATGTATACGTCAATTGTATCAAAATTCGGATCCTTCCTCGTTAACATTCTCTAGATTTACACGCACTGTGTTTGATGAGATATTTTTAGTACTATATATATATACTTTATCTGTAATTATTTATGTATATTTATAGTATGAGGATTATCATCCTATAATACTTATCGGCTGTTGATTTTGTTGCAATATGCTCTCAAATTATCATTAGATCTATCAAGTAGTATAAATACCTACTATAAAAATAGATTATTTATATTATATTTAGCATTTTATCAACAAAACGATGAAGTATAGAGGATATAACCTTTAAAAATAATCTGTCTAATATCCAGACGTGTAACATAATAATAAAGGATTTATTTTATACATATCTAATTTCGTTATTTGTTAAACGCCAGTTGAGAAATAGCTATATAAATACTATAAAGGAAATGTATGACGATATGACATATGACAAATATAATAACAAACACTGAATACAAAATATTAAAAATAGTATAGAATTATTTTTGACGTTGACTTTAATCACGTTAATGTGATATATCTATGCAGATTCATCCTGAAAATTATTACAATAACATATTTTGATTACTAAACACGATTACTGAATGTATTGTTTTAGATATTTATGATAATAAATAATTGTGTACCACATTGCTATACTTGAATAGTTATTTTCAATGACAGAATACTTAATTATTCTTGTATTTATTTTAAATTATAAAAATTAAAGTATCATATTTGGAACGAAATTCATACTTGGAACAATAAAAATCAAAGTAAACTATGTAAATACACCCATTTGAAGCAATTAAAAACAAATTAATAAATATGTGTAAACTATTGTATAAAATAAATGATTGTACATGTAATATAATATATATTTAAAATTAGGATACAATTAATTTAAATTTCTGGATAGTATTTTAAATCCTACATATATACCTATTTCCTATATCTTATAGCTAGGTACTATTTGTTATGTACACAAATTGTATACATATAAATATAAATTTAGCTAAATACAATGAAATGTTAATCTTCATATAATAATATTAAAATATAATTTTCAATTTATAAAAGTAATGTTGGATGATTAAAAGTGAGATAAATTTCATAATTAATTTATACTCAGAATATAATTTTGTAGCTTTTCGGCAGCTTAATTTATCTTTCATTTTATACATGTTATTTAAGATTATTTTGTTTTATAATTTTATAATATATACATATTTAACTATATAATTAGAATAATATGTTCGGAAAACCAAATTTCCCAACAAAATTTCAAATGTAAAAAAATACATTTTAATTACAATATACATAGAAGTCAAATAGGACTGTGGAGCTCACCTGTTTTCATAATGTTTTTTGTAGATTTTGACAAATAATACTAATTCAAGTCCGAAGTAAGAAGTGGATTTCTATTTGTATATAACTACAAAACTAGAATTTTTCAACACAGATTTATTATGTGGCATTTAGTTGTTTTCTGTCAATTTAGTCACTCCATTCACCTTTACTTTAACTAAATATATTCTCGTTTGAGAGCGCTACAGACAAAGAAGTTTAAGTTAACCTAGGGAGGACTAGTATTGGTCCGTTGATGTTTGAAGGAGTCCCGCATCAACTCTAGACGTGTACCATCATGCGTCCTATACTTGCCTCACTCCTGTAGTCCAATAGAAATTTAGTTTTAAGTTTCTGGAGGAAAAAGACGCAACAAAGAAAATGAGTGAATGCGTGGAGAAAGGGAGCCTTAAAGCGAGATTAAAAAAACATGTTTTACAATGGGATAGGATTTCTGATGTTTTTAGGAAAGAATTATATTATTATAAAGATGTATTCGCATATATGCAAACAATATTCCCAGTGCCTATAAAAAACATTTCTTATACAAACTTAAGCGAGTATGGCAAAGGAATGAAAATATACCTACTAGGTAATAAAAAGCGAATGATGAGGTAAAAATACTCCCCCCTTTTCCAAGATATACAGACTAATGAGTTTTTGGTACGTGTCTGGGTGTGTGTGTGTGTGTGTATATAAAAAAATCCCTTTAAATGTAAAAGAAATTTATTATGTATTTATACCAGTGCATAACAATTAGCAATTAAAAATAAAAAAAGGATCATATAAAGAAACGAACTATCATTTTATGATAAATAACATTTAAGTGACTGTATTACTTATTTTGAATCATCTATCATTTTATGTTTACCTTAATTTATGAAAAATTTAAATTGCTAGAATAATATATTATGAACAATATAATTTAGTTGTTTTTAATATATCGATTACTTTTCTAATGTAATATTTTTAATGCAATCAGCAATATATTGAATTAAATTTGAAATTATACGTGATTTCTGAAGTTTTAGGTTCCAATTTACCAGCGAATAATTCGTTTAGTGATCATATTTATTTATTTAATGTTAATGAATATCGAGCACATATATAATTGGGATACTGTAAATGAAGTTTATTATTAAAGAAATATCAAAAACCCTTTTTATAAACGATTCAAAATTTTCATTAATAACATTTTCATTGTTATTTTTTAAAATACTTTGCAAATAAAGACAAGCTTGATTTGTATTGTATTTTGTTCTTGTTATAGCTGGATGTACTAACATATAGCTATATTATCAATTTATGTCGATAGTCAACGGAGATCGTTTTCCGTCACATAATATAGACTTCATTAAATTAAGTAAAATGCTTAAATTAGAAACTGGGTAAATCGTGTGCTACATATGACTTTTCAAATACACGAAATACATATAAAATTAAAATTTATTCTACTGATAATAAGGTGTCTTTGAAAAGTAGTATGAAATTTGTATTTTAAATTTGAATTACACAATTTTTATAATGACATTTATGAATATTGTGAATTTATGGAATAATGAATAAAACACAATATTTTTTACATTTTAACTGAGTGACAACGCTTTCCATTTTACTCTATGATTGTAGTATTAAAGCAATCGTACTATTAAATACATTTGTGCGGAAAACTCATCGCCAACTAAATATCTCAAATAAGTGTGATCTGCGAAGAATAAAATTACAGTCTGTAAAATATTTTACAGTTTTAAAATACAATACATTCTAAGCTTTCTAAATACGTTTTTTAACAGAAAAATTGATCTTTGAAAACATTTAAACATACATTTATATATATCTAAACCTACGGCAGTAGGTTGTTAGCTCATGCGCACAACTTACGTACAGTAAGGTATACTAGAATACCACAAGAACGGTCATTTGTTAAACAGGTACCATTTAAAAAACTAATTTACAATGTGTAGGAGTTTCGATTGCTTTGAAACAGCGCTTATAGGTAGGTATAGGCGAGATATAAGGAACATTTTCAAATCAAAAACACTACCC
>JAYRBW010028693.1:0-12272 GCA_036023295.1 Invenusta paracnida
CCAAATTTAGTAATGCCGGACAATCTTCTAGCTGTCTTAGATTGTTTAGATGAGTTAGAAAAGACCAATTCTCACATCGTAATTGTGTATTTAGTTAAATTAAGCATATTGTACAAACATGTAAAACAATAATAATATGGCTAAGTACAGTCCATTTTCAATACTTCCTTTCAGAGATGCAGATAGTGCAGAAACTAAGTATAAAAATGTATATAGGTATTCATTTAAAAATTCACGTACATGTCAAAGATTCGCCGTATATGCCACAAATTTCACGTATATTTCGACTAAATTTGAAATTCGCGTATAATTCACGTATATACTTGAATTTCGAGTACACGTGGACACCCTGTTTAGTGTATAACCTAAAAGTAAAGTTTTAACCGTTAATAACATAATTAGTGTGCTAGATTTCAATAAATTTCCATTCGGAGTACTAGTGGAAAAAATGAAAAGAACATTATCTATTACATAATATTTATTTATTTCCTCACGATTAATTTTGTCGGGAGTAATAAATCGCCCTATTTTAATATTATGTGATGACTCTACATAAATTCAATATATTTTAATACATACTATTATATTAGATATAAATAAATAATCGACACTTACAAGTTGTTTTATAAGCTTGTAGTTGTAAAAATTATGTTGTAAAAAAAATTTCGAATTAAAAGTTAAAAATGATGGAGACAAAAAAATAATATTGTTGTCTACATAGAAATATATATATATGAAATAAATAATATATTTGTACTATAAATTATTATGATAATTAGTTTAAAAAAATTATTTTAATTATATTTCGGTATAGTTTTATCACTGTATTGAGTTTGCTGATGTGTATCGATTCAAGCAAAAAATAAATTGTAAAACGAATTTTATTTGTATCTACTCTGAGTGCAAGAAATAAAATACAAATACGTCTCCATAATATTTTTTAAGATAACCCTTCAATAAAGTTTTTGAAATACCTAATAAACAAATACATAGTTAGGATTTGTTTGGGTTTTACAAAAACCTATGCAAATATGATAATAATATGCAAATCTATTAGTTTTAATAAATAAAAGAAATGTTTGATTGAACTTACTATAAAAAAGGGTAACATTCTCGGTATCACTTTGTTTACATTGAAATTATGTAATAGTTATTTCATTTATATATAAAGAAAAATGTTGACATCTATCAAAATTTAATATTTTTCATATACACAGAACTAATAATAATACACGACATTATATTTTCGTTTTTTAAATAAAATAAAATAATTAGAACATATAATATTTTTTCAATATATAACTAATGAAAAGAGTAAAAAATTGCTCGTCATTTTTAGATTATAAATATAAGTATAAAAATCTTGATAAGTAGAATTTTTTATTAGAAAACGATGTCTAAGTGTCAATGTAATATAACACTCAATGTAATATAACACAAAATACAATGGCAAAAGTGTTGCTATTTAATCCATTTTATAAAATAAATAATATCCTTTTATATAATTAGATTCGTAAAAAGTAAAATCGTCCATAACTAGATGTGAGAAAAAACCAAACACATTAACTATAGTAAGCTCATAAATAGAGTTAATCTCATAAAAGTCTTTGGAAAAACTCACTAAAATTAGGAGTCGGCGGTTGACTTCTTGAAGTACCGGGGGTTGGGGACGAAAGGGTAGATACCTGAAGAGAAACGTACATATAGAAGTTACATATACAAATAGTTTCTTTTCGTACATGAAATGGGGCTAATTTTGGAATATGGAATTGACCATGATTATATTGGATGATAAAAAGTTGGTAACTGCATTAGTAAAGACATAATAGTATATTAATCTTCGTAAGTAATTTTTTAATCGTTTTTAATATTATGTACAATAAATCTGTGTACATACTAATATAATATGCATATTAGTTACAGTAGTGTAGCAAAATATGTTAATTAAATACTATGTTAAATCGACTATGAAATGAAAACTCAAATTAAGCAATAATTATAATTTTAGTAGTTAAGTTCATTTTAACTAATTTAAAGCAATACATAATAAGTATTTAATTATAGTTATATACACAAGCTACACCGTTAGCTAATAAGAATTTCTGTCTGAATGTGAAAATTGCAGTAGTTATCAAACACGACTTGCCTCCTCTAATTTACTTATAGCTCTTGAACAGTGGTTTTTAAATAGCACAGCTGTCACTGAAAGATCAGGAAATTACAGGGGTGGTACGCTCACATTGTTGCTTTGACACATTCTTACGAAAGCTTTTTACAAATATCTTAAGTCATTATTGTTAAACAGAACATATTAAGAACTAATGCACTAAATAAACAAAAATAAATAAAAAGGTTATATTTCGATTAACAATGCCTTTATTGCAATTTATTGCCTTTATTTATATAAAATCAGAAACCATTTATATCAAAGCAAACAACTATTTCAATTCTTTTTTGCCTTCTTCTTCTGCACATGTGTCTGGGCTTCATGTTTCCGCTTTTCACCTTTCTGCAAAAGAGTTGCGCTTCGTTCTAAAAGAGTATTTGCGGCAGAAACTTTGTTGAAATCTTTGGCATCCATAGCAGCCCGTAGCAATTCCATTCCTTCCTTTTGCAAACACTGTGCATTGAGAATCTCATCTGCTTGTTTGCATTTTTCCATTTCGGTGTGTGGGTCTGGCTGTATTTCCAGTGCATCAGCAGCAACCGTGGCAGCTAATTCTGCTGCTTTCTTTTTTTCTGCGATTCGACACATATATTCAACTCGTGCACTGCGGACATTTTTCAGTAGTCTTGATGTAATTGACAATTTTTCTGTCAAATTGTGTCATAAATGAAGATGTGGCCTTGTAGCCATTAAGTGTCTCATCACTCATTCGTGTCCATGTCATCCAAGATAAACTTGTTTTCACTAAATGCTCTTTCTACATAAAGAATTCCGTTGTGACAGAATGAGAATAATTTTGATGAAGAGTGACATGTTGGGGAATTTATATCCTGTTGGTGTTTCAATTGTAAACACTTTCCCCAGAAATCATCCATACGCTGAACTAACTGAGCTCCATTTACTTCGTCATTATTATCATCATTATCACTGGCTTCCTTCCTATTAAATACCTCAGTCACTTCGTTTTGCAGTTTCCAATTATTCGGTAACTCTTCCACTCTGAATAGTTTCCACACATCAATAAGGTCGTCAATCTTTTCCAGAGGAAACAATTTTAGAGAAGCCACTAGTCCACGAATAGCTTCAGTAGACCACTGGGCTTCTTTTGAAAATGATACAATCAAAGATTTTGAATTATCGGATTACTTAGATAATATTAAAAACAGCTATATATACTATAACACATAAACTATTTATTAGAAAATAATGGGTCAATTATATGTGTCCAAACAAGTCTATTTTAAATATGTGTCAAAATTATATAATTTATTCATTATTAAAATAAATTCATAACAATATTAAGCCTTGACACATGGATGTAAAAAAACTTGTTTTGACAAATATTGGTTTAAGAAATCGTTTTGACACTTACTTTTTAGGAAATCATTTTTACATATCGGATTACCCCTGCATTTATAAATGTGTTGATATATAAATACCTTGTTAAAATTAGTAACTGAATGAAGCAATATTTATTACCACAATCTTATTCAACATTCAAAAAACATTACACATATATGTAACACAAATTCAAGTATACATCCATGAAATTCTGAAATTTTCAAATTAATATAGTCGAGTATAATATACCTAAATATTTCAAATAGCACTGAAGACAAACATTTTAGTGTCTATCAATTTATATCAATAACTTTCAAAAGTAATAACTGTGCTCAATTAATGAACAAAAGCATGTATTACGTTTCTATAAATTAATATATCCCATTTTTAGAATATAAACTAGATGTAGTAAAAGGATATTTATATTCAATTGATTGAGATTTTAAATGAGAAGAGAATCTTCGACCAAGAGATTATTCAAGAGTTCTATTTTGTTTAAATTAATAGTGACGATTACAGCTGCAATATTTTTTTATGTTGTAATGGAATGCAATAAATACTTGCTTTCTACTTTGTTCAACCTTCTAAGTAATTCAAACTCACTTTTTTTGTTCCGTTTGCGAGATATGTCATTAACAACCTTATTCCTTGATTTATTTAACTTTCGGCGTAAGGAATGGATTAGAGGATGTCTGGACCGCAATTTGTACACTTTGCAATTAGCATAAAATCGAGTCAATTCCCTTGTCAAATTCTCGCAATTGCGTTGTCGTAGTACTCGGAAGACATTTCCTGCAAAATAGAAAAAATCTGTATTTTCAATTCAAGAAGCAAGAACATTTTGCGTAGTTTCTTAATATTACTTAAAGTATTTTATGGTTATATAAAATATTAATATAAGATTGATTATATATATATATCATTACCAATATATTAATAATAAAATTATAAAATCATTGCACCAAAATAATTCTCTATTGACAATTATTGCATGAAATGCATTTGATCGTTAGAATAAATTAAAATCTGTGCAAGAATTTCCTTATTGCAATGAAATTGTGGTTGTTTAATTAATATTATTATTATTAAGTAGATTAATACTACAATATAAATTATTTAAAATCAAGAATCAATTTATTAGGCTAGATAAATCTGAAGAAAAAAATAAAATAACGTTCAAAACACGACATATACATAACCAATGTACAAAAAGGTAATAAATGATCGCTTCATTAATTAGTGTATTAATAAAGTGCTATCTTTTTATTTTCTACAAAAATCTTGATTCAATAATAACTATATTATTTTATTATATAAAGCATATATATTGCATTGAAGAGGAAAAGATGATATAATATAGATATGTTGTGTGTATATACGTAACTCGTGGGGAGATGGAAAGTTGGAAGATGAGAGGAGAAAAGTGAGGACAGTAAACGAGGACAAGTGTGACTTAAAAAAATGAGGAATAAAAAAGAAAAACAAAGAATACTTTTCTAAAGTATGTATAACTTGTTTCTATTAAATGTAAATGTCCATTTAGGCTTTTTTATTTAAATAGTTTAGCTTTGGAGATGACAGTATTTAAGCTAGTAACCTTGCCTTAAAAAATATATCAGTTTGCAATACTGTAGAATCTAGTCGACTTATAGTCTGTATTTCTAGTCGCACTCTATGTATAACCAATGATCCAGTCACATTTATTAGTATCACGCATCAATCATTATATATTAATATCCGGTATATCACTGATTAAACAATTTGTCATATAGTTATACGATCTTCCTATTGTGCAAAACAATATTTTAAATTACTATTATCCATTTAAATGACTGACATTGTTATAATGTGTATATGATACAAAGATGAATAGAATATAAATACATCAGTCTAAAATTTATTACTACAAAATTATTGAAAACATGGAAAATTAAGCAGAGAAAAAACAAGGTTGCAAAACAGTGTATAATTTAAACTGCGAATCTGTAAGATAAACAGTCTGTATACTTAATTAATTTCAACATTAAGACCATAGAATAAGGAAACATATTAAATTCATACTCTGATTAAAGTGTAGCCTTACTTTGGCTTGGTGTAGAATAAAATTGATTTAAACTCACCCAAATTAATTGGCGAAGTTGGTCGATTAGCAGCTACTTCTTCCAGGACATGTTCAATATGGGTATTAATGAACGTGTCTAATTCAGACTCAACCTTCGGATCTGGTTGTAACAAGTCGGGAAATGCTGCTCACGTCGTAAAAAATAAAAGTAGCGTATCGTTTACTACTATATAAAGAATAAAATTGAACACATAGTTTTTGATTTATAACAAGTAGGTTAATCTAGGTATTTGCAACATTCGGTTGAAAGTTTACTTTTAAGTGGACATAAGTGGACAAAATTTATTTCATTAATATTATTAATATTAAGTGGATTAATTTTAAATAGTGGGTAAATGATTTATATTATAATGAAATAACACAACTTTTAATATAGGTATTAACCTCTAATTAAGAAACTAAAGAATGTACAAAAACTTTTATCTGTATAGATTTAGAATATGGTTGCATCTTTATTAAACAATTTAAAACGATAAATTATTAAATAAAATTATAATGAAATATTTTTAACAAAATACTTACTCAATATTAAATAAAGAGTAAAAAGGAAGTAAAACATACTGCGTCAAAAACTGCAATTAAGTAGTTATGACAATGTTTTAAAAAAAAAAATAACAATGAACCTTTGAAATATTGATCATCTTAACAATAAAATGTGAAACCCCCAAAAAATAAAAAAAGTGTAGCACAAATTATTTGAAATACTAAATAACTAAAAACAAAAGCATTGATGATACAATTATTCAAAACAAATATAAGCGGCTTAATCTACTATAACTGTGTTATATGTATGTTTTCTTTTCTTCATATAATTAACTATCTGTCAAATGTAAAATTAAATGAGTTTTTCTTACAAACTAAATATTTTGGTGCCGTAAAAGATCTCAAGTATTAGACATACACTGATCATACCAATCAATATCAATATACCTCTGAAATTTTTTCGACAGATAAATTAAAATCTATTATAACTCACCATTTTCACAGTGCTTGCGCAGTAATAATTCGGAACAATCCACAATTTTAGCAAAAGACCCCTGTTTTTCCGCTTTCCACACTGGAATTTGAGTATAGTAAAAGAAGTAGAGCAGTTATAGAGAGATGTGTAAGAAAAATAGATTTCTTTATAGTTATAGAAAGGAAGAAAAATTCAGTCAGAGTACAAGTAACCTTACACGAATAATTTGTTAACATACAATAGGTTGGCATGACAACACGGAAAATTCTACCGCACTTAATATGCAATAAATAAATTTGCCGAAAAGTAAGTCCTAAATAGACTTCCTCGTTAATTATTCATCAATAGTTAAGATATTATGACATTTTTGTATTTAAAAATAGAACTTGCTACTTCTTTTAGCTAATTAAAATAAAAATTTTATACATATTATAAATATAATTAAATATTCAGAATTACTGCTATTAATTAAAAAAACTGTTTAACTCTATATAGTACTAGATAAAACTAAATAATATATATTAAATATACATACATTTTTGTACAAATTTGGAAGTATCTTTGGGAAGCTTTACCAAACAGCCCGTTGAATTCGGTAAGTGAATCTTAGCTAACATTTCTGCACTGATTTCAGCACATGTCGCTTCCATAGATTCAATTATTTCAAATGCGGTTTCTTCTAAAATTTAAAAGATAAGTGGGATAAAAACTTCTTAACTACTACAAAGTCAAATGTTCCAGTCGATACATCTATCACTATTATGCAAAAATCTAGAAAATAATCGTCATTAAATCAGAATTAACCTAATTATGAAAATTATAATTACGTAAGTTTAGTAAAATATATAATGTAAAAAAATTATGAAATTATTTCAACTTAAATGGTATTTTCCTATCGTAAAATTTGTGTTTTTACTTACCAATATTAGATGGCATTGTGGTACAGAAAAAAGGTAGAATAATTTAAATTGATATTATCGAAAAATTATTGATAAGTTTCTTCAAAAATGGATCTGAAATAAATAATAATTACTGCATAAAAGAAAATATCAAGTAATATGGTTAACAAATTTCTTTAAAAAATGAAACAGTCCAAACAGTGATTACAATAAAAATGTATCATGTATTTTATGTAAATCAAAATTGGTGAATCTTTTAAACAACTTTTTCTACAACAAAATATATTATTAAGTTCATGTATATCTAAATAAGTGAGAATGGTAATGTTATTATCATTTTAATATCTCATTATAAGTGATATAGCTGTTTGTCAATCAAATATTAATTATGCTTCGAAAAATCTAATACTATATTTCGAAAAATTGTGAATCACAAACTTTTGTTTTGCATGTTCTGAAAATCTTATTCCCAAAAAAGTGTTCAACGATTTCAACAACTACATTTTCACAAGCCTGCCAACTGCCCAGATTTTGTAAGGGGTTGTCCCATAACGCCAATTTGATATCTACAGATAAACAATAAATTAGTGTTAGTGTACTTAATGAAAACAGCAAAGGAGCATTATTTGATGCTCATCAGTGGGCAAGCATGCTGTCTGGAAAGATTTGACTGCTTATCTGCCTAGTCCAGTCTGGCTGTAAGTCTCGGAAGCCAGATTTCTCCAGCTGTCCTTCTTGAGCCTATGCCTGGTTCCCATACCAGAGCTGACTGCTAGGTATAGCCTGCGGGCAGGCATCTCGCCTTCTCATATGCTACAGCTGCATGCTGTAGCATGAACTTAAAGTAGGAGGGTGGACCCCAAGCTTCCAGTTGGAGGGCTTCAACTGTGGTGGTAGCCAGTTGGTCTATGATAGCCCTGATGGCATAGTTTTGGGCTCTCTCCAGTTTGTCCACTCTGTAGGTGGAGACACATGGTTGCCAGGCAATGGTTGTGCACAATAATCAAATATCCATCTGATAATGGAGTAGAAGAGAAGTTTGAGCACCTTCCTCCTAAAACCCCAGTCCTTACTTGCTACCGCTTTTAGGAGGTGGCATCTCAAGTCTATCTTCTGGCTCACCCTGATCAGATGTACCTCAAAAGACAGAGACTGGTCCAAAGTGACCGCAAGGTCAGTTGCTGCAGTGTGACAAGTAGCATTGCTTTGTTGGAACATCATCCCATTGTCTGGAAGGCTCAGAGGCAAAAAATGCTTTTGAAGAATTGCTTAGTACACAGCTGCATTGAGATTTCCATAAATTTGTACAAGAGGATTGGGGCCAATTCTCTGGGGTGAGTAAGCACCCCAGACCTGAAATTTGCCACTTGAACTGTGTACTGAATATGATGTTGTTGTAAGACTATACCACCTCTCCACTTCATATAATATTATTGAGATTATATGTGAAATATAAAAATAACAGTGTCTCCTTTGTTCC
Source organism: Invenusta paracnida (assembly GCA_036023295.1). NCBI lineage: Eukaryota > Metazoa > Platyhelminthes > Proseriata > Coelogynoporidae > Invenusta > Invenusta paracnida. The sequence continues at coordinate 8,968 of JAYRBW010028693.1, forward strand.
AAGGTCCAATCTTGATATTGCTTGGGCCCATTGAAGACATACCTGATGATGTCTAGCTGTAAGCAAATGCCTATTTACAGCTCTATACAACCATGAAATCCAGACTTGTATAGACTCCTCTTCATTGTGATCAAAGAGGTTTATGCATCATGTTTGACCTGTCACCATTGATAAAGTTGGCAAGTTACTAATTTTGGATTTTTTCATTTGGCATGGGGACTAAAGCACAATCATCGATTATGATCATTATCAAATTACACAGTAGGTCACAGATTTTGTGGGCGATCATCAACTTATTGAGTCTCTAGATGTTTTGCCAGAAGCTGTTTGACTGTTCTTTGATCACAATTAATTTTGTCTTAATGATCATGATCATTTTTTTAAATATAGTATGGCTTTTTTCAAATACTACCTTAAAGCCCGATAGTGGACTTGATGGTACACATATATCCGGTCATACAAAGACCAATCACAAACAAACTGAACAGGTCTAGCCTGATAAACAATCGACTAGCACAGCTGCTAGCCAGTGCATTTCGTATCTTAACCAATTGCAAGTGACTTCTAAAACCTGTAATCTATGTTGGGCTACACAATGTGCTACTATTACTTTCAATGATTTCACTTACAGGCTATTTTTCTGTTCCTTTTTTATTCACACTGCCTATATGTAACAAACAGAAATTATTGGGGCACAGGACAAACATATGTGCAGATGTGTGTCTCGAATAATTTTAAACTTTCAATTTGTTATGAATATATCATTAGATTTTTAAATATAGTTAATTGCAAAAATATAGTTTTAAATAGGGATTGCATTAAAGTGGCTAGGGCTGTATATTATAAACAAAGTTAAGAGCACAAATAAATGTAAAACCTTTAACAAAAGTAATTTATTTAATTAAATGTTCATTGTTTAGATAATTTTTTAGTTAAGATGCATAATCCAATCATATTTCTTAGTACCATTTAGGTTATACTACATATATTACTAATATCAATAGAAATAAATCTGTAGATAAATCTAAACTTTATATAATTTTCAATTTTATAATATTAAAAATATAGCATTGAAAGTATTAAATTAATAAGAATTATCCTTAAATAAAAAAATATATTATAACAAAATCAAGAAAATGATTTTTTGTTTAACAAAATTTTGTTAATTACAATACACTGCCAATATAATATAATAAATGTGTATAATTATATATTAGTATTTGTAATGTTATTATTTTTAAAAATAATATAAATGTAATAATCAAATAATAATTATTACCATTATTTAAATTGCATTTAAATATTATTTTTTTGTAAATAGCCATATTTTTCTTATACTTTTTTTCAAATTCACCTGTTTTTACACAAAAAGGGAAAAAATCAATAAACTCAGACAAAAATATGGTCAATATTATGTTTTATTTTAAATGTTTAAAGTTTAACAACACCTGTTTTTTTAATAAATTTTAACTACAAGGTATTAAAAGGGAAAGATTATTAATATATTATTTTAGTAAAATTAATATTCCTAATGCCTTTTATGGTAAAAAAATCAATAAAAATTGAGCAAAAATACCGATTTCGTATTTTTCAGTATGTTTAATATCTTTTTTATTTTTCAATTATTAAACGAAATGATACTTCAATTTAAAGTTTTCTTTTCATAGTATGTATTAGTTTTCCATTTTTCTAAGAAAAATTATTTCCAATTTATTTTTCACAAATAATGATAAAAAAAACCAATAACTTTGTCAAAAACATTGACAGTGCTGATGTTTTTATATAATTTAAAGTTTAATAAAATGTGCTTTATTTGATCAATTTTAACCAGTAATGCATTAAAAGGTAAATATTTAACCTTTTCCCAATGTGCATCTTAAGATTTGAAATATTCTGAAAGTGTCTTTACAGTTTGAGATATTATTTTAATATAGATTTAAATGTATTTCAAAAAATAATTTCAAATTAAATGCATAGAAAAACGTAAAAGTATATTTTTGGGTGAAGTTTACCTGGCTCAGTTATCAAACCATCAGGCAGAGAGGTTTGAAATTCTATTGGTCGATGATTTGGAGATGAACAAGCACACTATTTAAAATAATGTGATTGACTAGCCAGCAATTTCACTGTCATCTATTGTTTTCTAACTGTTAATTAGTAATGTTTATTTAGTTCACTGACTTTACTCACTCACAATACTTTTCCTCTGTGCTATATTTGCTTTCTTCTATTGTATAATTATTATATATAGAGCTGTTCACTGATATGGGAATGTAATAAATAGAAACAGACATCATATAAAATGATGCAATATGTTTTCACACTTAGTAATATTTTAGCTTATTATAGTAATATCTATAACATATTTCTGTACATTTACTAAGGTGGTCTATCTCTGTCAAAATTTGTCTTCTGTTCTTCTGTGCTCTGTTTTCAATATGATAGTCTATAGAGCATGTTGCACATGCAATTATAGGGGAAACTACTAGTGATCTTCACTGTAATTTTCTGGGTAGTCTTCCTTTGTTTAATAAATTATTTTACATGGTATGAGGATGGTTAGTGAAAATATGGAAAACAGAGACAGTGGAATAGAGTGATAAGGTAGTCAAATTATTATTATTGCTTACTCATAAGTTGATAAAACAGCAGTCAAAATCTACTCATTTAACCAAAAAAAAGGATAAACTAAAAAGAGAAAGAAAGGGTAACTATATAACAAGATGACTAACAAAAAAAGTTTGCACTAAAAATAGAAGAATGACTGCTTCTGGACAGAAAAGTAAATAACTTCCTAGAGTAATCTACAATACAGCAAAAATAATATAACAAATACCTAAGGTGGAAGAAATTGTTAGAATCAACCAAGCTATACTTATACATAATAGCACAGACCTAGGAAATAAGAAGTTTTAAAGTTATGCCTGTGATTGTTATATGTTAATTAAAACTTAAATCCAGGATGCAAAACCAAAACAGACCAAAAGAAAAAATGACCATACAATGATGCAGAAGTAGAATAATAAGGTGCGGGACTTATGACTCTCAGCTGTGTGTTTAACCAGTTTAATAGCTCACTACCATCACACTTCCCTTATTCTATTACTACTGATCAAGATTTTGATAAAAAAGCACATAAGCTTCTTAAAGAAAGTATTAAGGGTAGTTTTTTATATAACTTTATCATTACATTTGTGCCAATCATTATTATATTTAGTACATGCCACATAATGTCCATTGAAATAGATGAAACAATATGGCAAATGACACAAAAAAGAGAAAATGTTGTATTATTGACAATCAGA
>JAYRBW010028704.1:0-12271 GCA_036023295.1 Invenusta paracnida
ATTACTGCATCCAGAGTCCATCAAACAGTAAAGAAGCTTATTGTTTGATTTGTGAGGAATCAATCAATGTCTCTCAACGTGGCCGTGACTGTATTATTCGTCATTCAACCAAAAATAATCATATTTTAAGAGCTAAAAACCACCGTGACCAAGACAATAATCTTAAAGTATTAACGAAAACCCATAATACTATAATAAAATCATTTGCTTCTAAAGGTGATCAAGAAGACCCACTTTGTTTCCCAGATCAAGTAACATCAGCTGAATCTATATGGTGCGCGGCATTGGCAATATGTCATCTCCCTGTTAACATTTGTGAAAAGCTAGTTCCTAGTTTTCCAATTATGTTCCCTGATTCTAAAATTGCTGCAACTTTGGAATGTAAAAGAAATAAGGCTGCAAGAATCCTGTCAGATGGTTTGGGTCCTCATTTTCGTTCAATAGTTGAAAATGAAATCCGTAATTCAGCCTTGGCCTATACCCTGGAGATCGATGAGACAACTACAGCAAAACATTGGCGTCAGCTTGATATATTAGTCAGGTATTACTCAGATCAGTATCAAATGGTACTTGTTAGCCACTTGGCATCCATCACACTTGGCAGAGCTCAGGCTTATGTCCTGCATGAAAAGATAGCTGATGTTGCAAGTGCTTTGTATACTAGAAAACTTATACAGATTTCAAGTGATGGTCCCAATGTGATGAAAGCATTGACAAATGAAATCAAAACTAACTTGAATCCCAATATGGTTGACATTGGCACCTGCAATATACATAAAGTACACAATGCATTTCATTCAGCATACAACAATTTTGGTACCGATGTGGAGACTCTTGGTATTGAATTATATTACCTTTTCAAAGCTTCACCTGCCAAACGAGAAGACTTTGAAAAAATTCAAGAAAAGTTCAATATCAAAAACCATGTTTTTCTCAGACATGTTCCAAGTCGCTGGCTAACATTGGAAGATGTGACAAATCGACTGATGGAGCAATATCATGCAGTGAAACATTATATTTTAGTCTCCAGTTTCATCACAGACAAAGAAAGACGGGACAACCAAAGAATTCGAAATCTGGTACAAATTTTGAAAAACCCGCTGCTTATGGTCGAAATGCAATTTCTTCAGGCTGTCATGCCTATATTTAACAAAGTCAACCGACTTTTTCAGAGTGAAGCTCCACTTGTCCATATTTTATATGATGAACTGTCATTACTGATTATCACTTTGCTTAACCGTTTTGTAAAAGAAGAAGTCATTGCAAACAAAACTGGAAATCAGTTGTACAGCATTGATTACAAGGAAACTGATAACCACCTGATTACTCCTGTCATAGGCAATGATGCACATCAAACCTTGAGGCTTCTGAAACATGAGGAAAAAATTAAAGATCTTGATGTTCTTGGATTTAAAGACAGAGTCAAGAAGTTCTACATGGATGTTGTTACTGCCCTGTTGAAATCATTACCATTGAAGAATACCATTCTGCGGCACCTCCAAGTGTTACATCCAATTTGCAGACAACATCCATCATCTACAGAAACAGTTCGTAGATTAGCTGTTGCTATCAAAATGTTTCCACGTGAAAAAATTGACTCAGTGGTTGATGAATGGAAACTCTTTCGAGCAGAGACTTTAACTGAAGAGTGGAATTTGAGCCCTGTTGATGTTGAAGGTTCCATAAATGAAGATATGGATGATGATGAAGAAAAAGAAGCAGTTTTAGAACACAACTCGATTGTGAAGAGAGTGGACAACTACTGGTCACTTGTTTTTGGGATTAAAACTGCAAATGGTTTACCAAAATTTCCCAACTTAGCAATTCTTATCAAGTTGTGTTTAACGCTGTCACATGGAAACTCAGATGTAGAGCGCTCCTTTAGTGAAAACAAGCTTGTCCTCACTCATGGCAGAACACGATTATCTGATGCCACTCTTAATGGGTATAGAAGTGTTTCCTCATTCATGAGGCGGTTGGATAGTGAACCAGCCAAGTTGCCGATCTCTAAGTCATTGATTTCTAATGTTCGAAAATCAAGACAGAACTATGAAAAGCGGCTTGAGGATGCGAAGAAAGCAAAGGAAAATGCACAAGTTGCAGGAGCATCAGCCCCTAAACCAGGATCCAGCAACATGAAACGACAGATAGAACTTGATACAGCTATCCGTGCAGGTCTGAATGAAGCATCCATGCTCCGGCAGGAAGGTCTTGACATGTTGAATGAAGCCCTGGCAAAGAAAGATTTTAATAAAGTGTCAGCCGCGAATGCCATTCTTGAAAGGAGTCAGTCTTTGACGGCTGAGTGGGAAGCAAAGAAGAGTAAATTGGAAATTCCAAAGAAAAAGAAGAAATAGAAATCATTCAGTGTCTACCAGAAACTGATAAATCACGTTTTGTATTTTGTAATTTTACTGATATACCCATCTATATTTTAAAATGTTATCTTCTATGGCACTAAATATGTTATTCACTGTTAATTGTGAAGTTGCATCTTCTATGGTACTAAATAATAGACACTGTATAATGGACACTGTATAATAACACTGTACTTATAACTCTGTACAATAGACACTGTATGCACTGTTAATTGTAAACTTGTACTTTTCTATAATAAAGAGGTGGAGATGGAATGGCTATACTACAGTCACGAAAATACATGCTTCAGCATAATATAATGCATTATTGCCATAACAAACCAGTTTTCAAAGCATTAAATGTATATGAAACTACTTTATGTATGAGCCAAATTAAGACTTTTAAAAATAATATTGACTAAAAATAGGCTTATACACTAGTAAATATGGTATGATCAAAATTAGTGTTTTTAGAAATATGTATTTTTTAGTGTCTGTAGTATAAGGGGTGGTTTGGAGGCCATTCAAAAAAAAGCTTTCATTTATTTTGTTAGTTACATTATATTATGTTATGTTATGTATATACATACCTATAGTATATATTTGATGTGACAAAATGTGACAAACCGCCTGAGGTAGCGGACCATCCCTGATATTGTAAAGTCAATGTTAAAATTAAACAAAGACTGATAAACTGCCTATTCCACCTGGGAATTTTAAAGTGAAGAAAATGGGCAACCCTGCAATGAAATCATCTAAGATTTATTAGAATGGTGTACAAATTTCCATATAGGTATGACTAATGTTATTTTTAGAATTGAATAACTAACACTTAAGTATTCAATCAGTTTTATGTCTCCTGAAAAGTAATGAATTATCTATATACACAATTATTGAATATACACTATTAGATATGCAAAAATTGTATGACAGCATTGATATATATTTTATACTTTTTTTTACTAATCCTTGAATTTTAGGGGTACTAATAAAGATTTGAAAAAAAAATTATTCTAATATCAATTTATATACATAGCAATTCATTTACAAGTACACATAATCTATACTATATTAATACTTTATTATATTATCAATTAAATTTATTATTTAAACTGAAATCATCATAATCTAAAGATAGTTAATAAGTAAGGATAAATGATTTATCTATTCTATAGTACTGTTAAATTATACAAATCATTTATCCTGACTTATTTACTACTAAATGTTCTTTACACATGAACAAAGCTGCTAAATTCCTTAAAAGCATAGCACATATATCTGTCATTAGGATTATTTCTGTTGCAGGTATATGAGATCTTGTCTTGATATAACAACACTGGCTTGTTTCAGCACTGCCCTGATACAGTGATATATACTGCACTGTAATGTATTCACCACTTCCCTATTTGCAAAAGGAATGTAACACAATTATTCCTACAAAGCAAATAACAGTTTTCTTTGCTGGTGTCCACCATGCTTTATACACTCATACAGAATTGGAGCTGTTTCAAACTATGCATGTGGCAGCTAAATTCAGCAAATAGTAGAATAACAATTGGAACTAATAGGGAATCATCCACCAGACAGTGTAGACAAATTAAGCAGAATGACCAATCTGTTGTGTCAAGGAACATGAAAACAAGAGTCAGGTCATTGTAAAAGCTGAAGTGTGCTTCTCTAGTTGGACCATTCCAATTCAGCAAAATTACTTGTTATTTTGAAGCATACAGTTAGGTATATTACATGAAAATAAATGCCTTGTTATCAAACAAACTTGATTTTGGAATTGTTTTCATCAAGATGAAATTGAGCTCTAAATATCTGATTATTGGGAATATAGAAGCATGGTGTTTGGTATATACTTAGCTGCATAAGCCAAACTCAAGTATGACATTATATTTCACCCATGATCACTGATTTGGAGAAAAAATGTGTATTCCAAATATGTATATGCCAAATGAATCTTATGTTGAATGCCTTGTTAAAAGATTTTTAGAAGTCCTTAATGATAAGGATTATACATATTTGAATAATATAAATGTTGTTTAAATAAAATTTATAAAACGATATATACTTAATTTTAGATTAGTTTGAACTCTTGAATAGTGCACCTTATAATATGCTTAATATTTAGTAGGAGTATTAATAAATATATAATGTTTTATATATTAAGGTTGTTCTAATATATACTTTATTTATATAATACTATAATAAAAACCTTACTAAATAATATCTAACTAATAACTATATAGATTAAAACGTTAATGTTTAACTATGATTTTTAAATTTTGTATTTTGACCTTAATAATAAACTGACAAAAATTATAAGTTTTGGTGGAAATTTTTTTTTTATATTAGAAAGACAATTTGAAATATTAGAATAAGTAAAGATTTTTTATAAATCATAATTGAATATACACACATGGAAAGCATTATTGATTGCAACTTTGTAAGTATAATTAAATTGTATTAAAATATAGACATTTTTCCTTCATATTTTTTTTACTGCAAGTAATATTTTTATTTTAAAATTCTTTTCTGATAAGTTCCCACTTTTCCTATTTGTATGACCTATATTTCTTACTTCCAGAAGAAACCTCTCTACTTCAAGTATGGTCTGAGTCGTTTAGTCAAAGGCCTCAAGTCAATGCGACATCCAGCTCGACTTGGATACTCCAATGCTCTAATTCAACTCTTGCTCGACTTCCCTGATGACCTTTCCACTCTAACTCTGATTGAGGCATTCAAGACTCATATTTACGGTGATCGTCCTGAGTGTAAAGCTGTAAGCTGCACATATTTTTTCTAACTTGTCTATCAAACCGTCCTGAATTTAATACAATAGTTATTTTGTTTTTGATCTTCTTCCTTTCAATTTAAGGAACTCACTGGACAGCGTCTTGGTTTTGTTTTTTGTTTACAAATTCTCGTCCAGAGCAAGCGGGTAACAGAGGTATGTTTATTGATTATCTCGAATACGTAAATAATAAATCTATTTTTTACACAGTGTAGATAATATATTTGAAACTATTTAAACATATTTATTGGTTTATAATAATCATACAAGAACATTTTGTTCGATTTATAATTTCGTGAATACAAAAATTTAAAGTTATATCCAATTAGTCGATTACTTAATTATAATTAATAAATTCTAAATGTTTATAAACAGTACTTAATCTATAAAAAAGGGGGAAAGGTTTTTACTAGTGAAACTTTTCTTTGAAATTATTGTTATAAATACATATTTGGACTTTTGGTGTGTGTTTTTTTTTCTTTCATTTATTCATTTATTCCACAAATAAAACTACAGGTTATACAAAGTTTTACATTCGACTTCTGTTAAACTTATGTCTATCTAATACAGCTTTCAGATGATGATTTTGACAGCATTTTGAATCCACTTCTCGATCTTACCACAAGGAAGACTTTCCTTCCAGCTGTACTTGTTTCCTTAGGCGACTTGATTTCTGAGGTAACATATATCATTTTGTACAGTTCCTTTCTTCGAAATTATCAGATTTTCTCCTTCTGTAATTTATAAATCGAATACTATAGAATCATAACATCTTTCAATTATCAAGAGTTTTAAGTACCATTTTAATTAGTTCACATTTAAATAAGGGGTTCGACTTATTTTCGTACTAGGCTAAGTATTCTCATTTCATTTATATTTATTTATTTGAAATGCTATGTTATCTTTCTTTAGCGCTCATACCTGTTTGCCCAATGCAATGTGATCATATATAATATAAACTTCTTTTTTTTTCAAGCCTCAATTTAATTCTTTTAATCTATATAATAGACTTGAAAAATTATCAAAATTTCTTTAATATGTTTCATTTTAATTATTTTCTCCAGACTCACAAGTTCTTCATCAAATCCCAATTCAAACCAATAATAGCGGCTATTCTTCCAGCAGATCTGGACGATAAGTTGGATTCTGATAGGATTTTGTTCTGTCTCAAGGTGGCTGCTGTACATAAGGTACTTTATCGTAAAGATTTTGTTGTTTTAGATTATTTACAATTTTATTAGTATAGTACTTTGATATTGCTATTGATTGCTTTTATAAAATAAACAGAAAGCCTATGATACTGTAAAAACTTTATTGTTTACAAATTTTTGGAGATCCACTCCATAAACGTGTAATACAAAAAATAAATTAGCAACCAGAGACAGATATTAAATAGATTAAATTATGGTTCCGCTTTAAAGAAGCCATATTTATCCAAGAGAGAAACCCAGTGATCAATAACAAACTAGAATGTAACGACTTTTTGACTTCCATCTTTTAATTTCTACGTAAACTTTACACTTTCTGTTGTATTCTTACAATTTATCCACCTTCTCTTTATTTATATCGATAGCGCTATTACTCATTTCAGTATTGATTGCTTCTTATAACATTTTATAGCTTTCCTGAAATTTTCAGATTTAAATTTAATTATGTCAATTGATTGGTCGTAGTACAGGGTGGTTCAAAGGTAACGCAACTATATTCAATAAATTTATTTATCAAAATACTTTTTTCAAAAAATTTATTTAACAAAATACTATTTTCATAACAATACAAGTATTAACAATATTAACAAGCAACTCAAGCTGTCATATTTAGTCAAGCATCTCCAACAATAATTGATGAAATAAATAAATTTGTTAATTAAATTTGTCGAAAATAGTTGCGTTACTTTTGAGCCACCCTGTATTATAGCGATGTAATGCTTTTAATCTATTTAATACCTGTCTCTCACTGCTATCTTATTCTTTGTAATACACGTCTATGGAGTGGATCTCCGAAAATTTGTAAACAATAAAGTTTTTACAGCAACACAGGCTTTCTGTTTCTTTTATAATTATATCATGTAGCAAAGGGAGACCACACTTTTATTATTGATTGTTTATTTAACCATATTGTCCATTTTCTAAAACAAGTAGTATTTAAATGCTGCTTTAAAATGTGAGGCTAAATTCACTAACAAACCTGTATGACTTAAAATGTTATGATATATTTATATCTTTCGTGTTTAGAAATACCTTTATTATTGCACTAAACAACTGACTACTTATTTACTTCTATTTATTCAGAAAACCATCTTTAAAATGGGAATCACACTACCCCAAGATTTCCTTCGAGACAACGCTTCCGAAGGCTTCTTTACTTCACTCAAGGTAAGCACTGTGTCATTTTGTATAATTATGGATATTGGTCTCTTTAAACTGCTGTTCCTTTCCTGCGTTTTGGTATTTAAAATTTACTGTATATACTTAAATATCATTACTAAATGTTTCTTTCTGTAATAGAAACTATTTCAGCTTAAATTGGTGTATTTTTCAGACCGGCCATTTAACAACTGCCTATTCAATCGCTGAGTTTCTTATTAAGGACAGCAAATATTCACCACTGTTCATCTCAAAAATCAAAGGTAACTTTTTCCTGGCTTTGCTTATTCTTTCATTTCAATCTACATAATATATTCATTACTTTTGTAATATGCCTTGAAATATTCAATAGAGAGGATTAATGTTTTTACTTATGGTGTTTTGAGACTAGACTATGCAAGCCTATTTTTAGGTCCTATTACCAAAGGAAAATACCTTATATTCCCTTCGTTGTTTTTTATTATAATTTTTTTTGCCTTAATCTGTCACTTAAATAGTTAAACACTAGGACATATCTGAATACCCATTCATAACTAGTATATGTATATATATATACTAATTAGTATTTCTACATTTTTGTTATTAAGAAAATGATATATAATTTCTATTATTTCTAGTGACTAAATTACACATCAGAGTTTTGGTATATTATATTGTTTTTTATATGATAGATTCTTTTACTATTTCTCTTTACTTTGGAGTCAGTGAGTAATTTTGTTTTACATATTTCATACTACATATTGATAATATAAAGAAATATTTGTTTTCTTAGCAAGAAATAAATAAGATTCTTGTTGAACTCGAACTTATTCCTATTTCTTTTTTGTTTATATATGTATTTTCAGAATTTTGTTTTTTATTAATTTCATTGTAGAAGTGCTTTAAATAAACACCTTTTGTCTTATAGAAACAATGGTCTCCGATACCGCCACCTCCAAGATCAAGAGCATCTGTCTCCAGCTCGTTCTCCACCTTCTTACCTCACCTTTCATCACCAACGTCATACCATCAGAGACAGTCGCCGCACTACTATCCCCCGGCCTCTGCACCTATCTCCAGCGTCAGTTGTCCAATCGACACTTCGTTCTTCACACTCACTGCCTAACCGCAATTCGCCTGATGACGTCACCGACTCCATCAGCCAATACTGTGGCTCTCCAAATACTGGAAACGCTGGTAGAATTTGACCCACTGTTTGATTTTTCAAACTGTGCCACTAACAAACTCTGCACTGGCCTTATTACAATTCTTCCCACAACAAACGAAATTGACGTAACTTCGACATGTCGAGTGCTGATTGGTTACGCGCGTAAGTTAGAATCAGCCTATCAGAAGACAGAAGAGGAGGTTGAGGGTGGTGATGTGGAAGCCATGAGGAGTTTTGTAGCGGCTCAGTTGCGTTTGTTAGTCACAAGTGGCAAGATGGCTGTCAACGATTTGCCCCTTGTACTCCAGTTTATGATGAAAATCGCATTCTTCAAGGTAATATTATTTGATAGGCATAACTATTTCATTATGGTAGTTTTAATTAATTATGGTAAAACATTAAAGGGAAATGTTGTTTGGAATTTTAAAAAATTGTTTAATTTGAATTTTAGAAATTTTGTTTGTACTACATATAAAAAGTGTCTGTTACTTTTTATGGATTTTCATTTTATTTACTTATCTACATTTCTTATTATAGAGGAATTTAAAAGGTTAACTATTTATTCATTACCTTAAAATCAATATCTAAAAATAGAATACATTTTCTTAATGATTTCAATAACCCATCAGCCAAAGAAAGGTCCCAACGCCTCTGTATCCAACCAACTCGCCATGCAAGTCGCCTTCTATAAGTGCCTGGACTGCCTCGCAACTGCCTCCCAGCAACGTACTTCTAGTGGCGCCCATAACAACAGCTCTAGCAACACCGGTGGTAACTACCTCATTCTACTTCACGATCTGATTGGTTATGCAGTAAGTCAACTTTCTTCAGACAGTGATGTGCAACTTCTACAACAATCATCTGCTTCTCTGACCAATGAGAGCATCGCTGAGTTGACCAATCAATTGGAAAAGACACAGTCCGAGCTCAATAATGCCTCAACCAGTTGGGAGGGTTCTAGCCGCCTCGACTGGGTGTTAGCTCTCCTCCGTGGGCACATGTGTCTCCATGCGCTTGCTGATTGGTCGAGCCTCGAGAGCGTCATTGATGACGTTGACACTTGTCAACAGAAGGCAACGGCTGCTGTTCAGGTAAATGTTTGAATTTGATAATGGCTTAATAATTTCTGCTAATAGTTAAAAAAATTTATTTTTAACTTTCGAATTGTAGCAATAGTATTCCATTTTTAGGGGAATATTTTCTGGGCTTTGTATTGTAAATTCTGTAATACTTATATCTGATTTTAGCTGCAAGACAAATTGCATTCTATTTTTCGATTATCAATCACATTGGCTTTACGTCATTAATATTTTTTTTTTCCGTTTTTTGTAATAATTTTCTATTAAAAATACACAATAATGTTATTATTGTGCGTTTTATTATTGATATTCTATTACTTATTTTCTTTTCACTTCGTTTCTGTATTTTTCATATAGTTATTTTATTGATAATAATAATGTTGATGTTTGTCATTAATAAAATATATTATGATATATATATGTGTGTGTATAAAATACCCCCATCCTTTCGATGTAGCATCCCTTCCCTGCCCACGATTATGGTGTAATGCTACATCGAAAGCTCGGTCAATTTTTCAAATAAAATTATTTTAATTCAAAAAATTTCAAGTGGTTTTTACTTTATACTTTCTTCGGTGACATTACTGTTTTAATCTAATCACCCCATCCTAATCCACTCAATACACCTTCCCAATAAATTCCAGTCCTCCGGTCACAAGCGTAAGTCCCACTCCTCGAATGTAAATCTCTCTCTCGAACCCCATTGGAGTGAAGTTCTCACGGACTGTCTGGTGAGTCTACTCAGCCAGTCCTCACATCTGCTCCGCTCTTCTGTGAGTCTCGTGTTCTCCCTTGTTGTCCCGCATCTCACACCGCATTGTGTCCAACTCATCCGAGAAGTGTTGATCGCCCGTGTCTCGTCGAGTGGAGGCGAGGAAGAGGGTCTCATCGGCTTTGAAGATGATGAAGGAGAAGATCAAGAAGACGAGACCAAAAGTGAGCGATACTGTAACAAAACCAGTATAACTATTTTAGTAGAAAGTTATTCTACTTTCTGACTAAAACGATATTAGATTAAAGACTGCTCAAATTGCTTATTTATATGTTTGCAGAGTCATTAGAGAGACAGTTCAAGAACATAGCCTATTGATTGTTATTTTTTTATAGTATTTGTTTATTTATGTATATAAAATTAGTTACGACTTGTTTTGATATTTTTAAAAATAACCATTAAATATCGCAATATAATATACGCTATTGATAATATTTAATTTAGGTATGCACATATAACAAGTATATACAACGTATTTATAGTTCGTTTTATAATAATTATATATAAATATTTATAATTATATCAATCATTGATATCCTTATTAAGTTATCGAAACCTGTAATACAGATTTCTATTGTTATTTTCAAAATTCTCTGACAATACAAAACGCTTTTTCTAATATATCGACACATATTATAGTTAGTTTTTAATTCTCTTTAAAACCATTTAACGTTTTTAACGTACTTTACCAACAGTTATTCTAACAGAGTGCATCAATTAAAATATTAGACTGGTTACTTGCAGCAGACAATGACGAAGGCAATGAAGACTCTGAATCCGAGTCGGCAAGTAAGTCGAGCAGGAACGATACTGAGAACGAGCCAATCGATGATGACGATGACTCTGGCAATGAATCTAAGGAGAACGGCGGTGACAATGAGTCTTCTTCCGAAGGTGAAGAAGAAGAAGACGACAGTGATATTGACGACCTTGGTGACGAACTGGACGAGATGACGTCAGCAGAGTTGAACCAATTGCGTCAGCGAGTGGGTCAAGCGCTGGGTGATGCTGCGGTGGCCCCGGCTTTAAAAAAGGTTGAGAAGGAGGAAGATGATGACCTTCCAATGGCGACAGATGCGGAGATGTTTCGACTGGATGAGGCCCTGGTGGCCGCTTTTCGAGCAGGCAGGAAGGGCCAAACCAAGAGACGCGAGAAAGAGCGACAACGCCAACTGGTACAGGTTAAGATGAGGTAGGATTTCAATGAATGTATTGATTCATTAGTATACTCTCTTGTGCGACATTATGATTGACTTATTTTTATGAAATTAATAAATGGTAAAAGATTTATATGTTATAATTTTAATTCGATTATAAATTGAAATATTACTTTGTTATTTAATAAGTAGTAAATGGTTTTCGCTAGTATTGTTTGAAATTATTAATAATCATTATTTTTTTAAATTCCTAGATCGTTGTTGATACATATTTCTATTTAAGATTGTAACTCATTGGTGAAAATCGGAAGTCTACCAGTGGATCTAAATATTATTTTTGAGCTGGGTTGAAGTTTGATGCTGAGGTTTAAGGGGAAGGTAGAATAAAAGGAACGTGACCTACATAGTAATATGACAAAATAAGAGGACAAGCAGGGTTCGTACGGTTTGGGAAGGTTTTGGAAAAATAAAAATCCAAGTTTGTAAAAAGGGGGAAAGGGAAAGAAGTCTTTGAAAGAAATCACAAAAGGTCTTTGAAAATTCTCTAAGTTGGTCTTTAAAAATTTGGGAAAAGTTTGTGAATTTTGGGATTACTT
>JAYRBW010028715.1:0-12271 GCA_036023295.1 Invenusta paracnida
CCCCCCCCCCCCCCCCCCGCCACTACGAAAAATAAAATAAAACACATACTGAAACGATTTCTAAAACAATCATCTGAGCAAAGCTACTGTATTTATCTATATCTAACTTTGATTGTAAGGTACATTGGCGATGACATTGCACGCTGATACTCAGTCAAATACTGATCGAGGTTGACAAACCACCAATTGACAAACAAATCCGACTGCTCACTTAAACACAAAACGTATCTACGCTCTTTCTTCCCCATTATTTTATCCCATTTCTGATTTACCTGAATATGCAAATGCTTTATCTTGAGCGGCAAAATTTTCTAAGCATAGATTTGGCTTTCACTGCATTTATTTCGAAAGCTATTCGTAATTCTACCTTTGATATTCCTGATAATACACATACCATGAAAATGGAACGGATTCCTCCGGTTTCTAGTAGTATAATTCTTAGTTCCTTCAACATTTAAAAAACGACAGCTATTTTGTATGATTAAATTAAGGCATATAGTAGTGGATAAATTACAGTACACACTTCATGATAGCTGAGGAAGAAATATTAAATATGTTCGTTTTTTCGATCGTACATACTAAATCGACGTACGCACGTTGAGATCTATTTTGATAGATAGATTTGTTTTGAAAACCAAGAGAGAAAAATCAATCTACATGTGTTTAAATGCCCTTTTAATGATGTTTATGTGGAAAACCCTACCTTTTACTCATTATTTAATTAAACATCTTTGATCATGGACGATAAAAACGCCTCTCTCTATACTGATAAGAAAGAATTGTCTATTTACTATACTGTAACATATATGAGTTTTGTCTGAATACATACTTCGCATTATTAAAAAATAAATCAATATTTTATGAATAAATACGTTTTTATAAAATATGTTGTTCTGATGTACCCTGTTTTTGAATTTAATGTAATTCAAACATAGATATTGCACTAAACTAAGACATTATTATTGTTTAACTATAAATACAATATCTATGAATTCAAATAATAATTTTAATGAGTCAAAATTAATATAAAGTATATATTACTTTTAAATGATATTTTTCATTTGCTAGTAATCTATTTCTGTTATCGTTATACAAAAATTGTAAGACATTATTGATGTTAAAGTGTAACGTGCCTTTTGGTTTAATGTGGACTCCAGTATTATACACTAAAATAATAGTAACGTATTATTTTCAAAATATATTAAATGATTATTAAAAATAAATAAAAGTAAATGTAATAATAAAAAATTCTTACAATATCGTATTTAGTAAAAAAATTAGAATTTATTTTACTTGGAATAAATATTTAAATACTGGCACTTAAATACGTTTTATATTAGTAGAAAAAACCCAATGTTAAAAAATGTATTTCACTTCGACGTTTCGGATAAAATAAAACGTTTATTCATTTTTTTTACTACTTTTTTTTCTACTAATTTTTTTCATGACGAATCGGCTGGTATTATTTCTGACATTTATATGGTTTTATTTTAAATTAGATTCATATCTTTAATGAAAATCCTCATTAGATTTTCAAAAATTATTTTATGATCTGAAATGGCATTAATTAATTTTACCCTAATAACATTAGAAGCAACTTATGATTCATTTCCAAGATTTGAAAAGATTATAATTTTGCAATAGAAATGTAAACAATTGTATATTCACTATGTGTAAAATGTAAAATCGCGTTAAATCGATATTCGTGAAAATTAGAGTAAGTAATTAAATCAAACTTTTTGTTTTAAAGTGCAACTAAATTGTATTGTTTAAAAGAATATAGCATTATATTATCTGTATTAATACTAAATTTCCCTTCATTTAAAGAAATATTATAACAAATTAAAATATATTTTTAATTCTTTGAATTTAATTACGACAAAAATATATTAAAGTAAAGTATTTTAAAATATTAATTTATTGACTTAAACTTGTCATTGATATTTTAGTCAAATTTTTGCAAATTACTTTAAACTTCAAATATGTAATCGAATAAAATATTCCTGTTAAAGAAATTTACATTTGCTCATATTAATTTTAAAATGTCATTTTAGAAAAGAATAGTTTATTTGTTAGTTTAGACAAATTATTATACAAATAGAAGAAACCAAAAATAAATAATTTGTTTTATATTCTTTTTATAATTCTTTTTATACAGTTAAGAAAAATTATTAGATTTGTAGGCATACCATAACTTATTATGCTTTTGAGTTTATAATGTTTGTTATTTTTTAGAAATTTTATTTAAGTTGGATCAAATGAAGAACTTTAATTTCTCCAGAAAAAAACGATTTTTATTTTCCTTCCATGGGCTAATATTAAACACAAGCAGTAATTTCATTAAATAAAGTATAATTATAAAATAATTAGTATGATTAGGAATATTATATAATTAAATAATAATAAACATTAAAATATTAATTGCATTAGGTATCATTTCTCAATGTATGCAATAAATATTTATATTCCAGTATGGAATTTGGAGATAATAATTTTATTAAATGACAAACTGAATTATAATATATAGTTCCTCTTTAATTTTATATATATGAAATTATTAGAATCTATGAAATTATAATTTGATATTTAATTGCTTAAATATGAAAGTATCGAAACAGAGTTTAAAAGATTTTAAATAGGAATGATTTAATGTGTTATTTGTAACAGTTTAAGATGTTGTTCAATATTAATATTATAATATTGCATTATAAAGAAATAAATAAATAGCTTTATTATAAAAACAATTGACAGACGCAAAAGTTGTATAATTTATAGGGTAGGGAGAACAGAACGAGTATGTATATAACTAAAGATAACGATTTATTTCAAATTGGATAATATCACAATATTTACAGAAAATAATTTCATTTTAAAAACTATCGCCTAGATAATATAATT
This sequence comes from Invenusta paracnida, assembly GCA_036023295.1. NCBI lineage: Eukaryota > Metazoa > Platyhelminthes > Proseriata > Coelogynoporidae > Invenusta > Invenusta paracnida. The sequence goes on from JAYRBW010028715.1 coordinate 2,899, forward strand.
ATAAAATACGTAGATTAGTAAAATAAGATTACAAAAACAGGCAATTTGGACAAATGATAAGCATAATATATTAATTTATCAATTTTTACACTCTTTATGAAACTCAACATTTGTTTTTATGAAATATACATTATAATTCATTACAAACATGTTGTTGTATATTTCTTACATATTGTAAGAAAATTATTAATGTTCATGGAATTGTTATGTATTTTTTAACACTTTTATATATTAAAAATCTTATCTTATTAATGCAGCTTACATATATTCTATTAATTAAAAGAAATGGTTTTCATCTTTTATTTCAATAATAATTTATTAATATGTACATGTATGCATGTTTAGGTTTTTCGTATTATAACATACATTAACTATGTGTTAACAAATTTAAACAAATAAAACTAACCACATAGAAATATTTATTATGTTAAAAGGATTAGCAACATATAAACAAGACAGTGTGTTCATATATGATCTAATAACATAGTCAGTAGAATGTGTTTAGATGGTTCTCTTCGGTTAGATACACCAAATAAAATGACATTAATGTATCATTAATTAAAAAGGAATATATTAATAATAATTTATTAATTTATTAAATCACTTATTAAAATACATGGCTTTATATTCAGTACTAAACATTGTTTTAATGTTTACAAAGTTTACATATATTGGCCATCAGTTTTATGATTAATAATGATCCAAATACATTTTTATGCATGACGCGTTTCGAGAAAGCATTGTCTCCCCTTCAGGTACGATAATAAATATATAATAATTGGCGGGAAATATTACACAATAGTAATACCCGCCAATTATATATTGATTATTGTACCTGAAGAGGAAACAATGTTGTCTCGAAACGAGTTGTGAATAAAAATGTATTTGAATTTATTGTTAGTTATTTTCATTTTTTTGTTTAAAGCATCTTCACCAAACTTTTAAATATTACTTATTGTAAATCTTTCGTACGTCAGTCAACGCATATATAAAATAAATAAAATAAGCTTTATTTGCAATTTGTCAGGCGCAAGGAGCAAGAAATAATACATAATATACATAATGTAAGGAAACGATATATAAAACAGCGGGCAATAGTTCCGAATTAGAGTGTTTTTGGTGTAGCAATGCCTAGCAGTCAGAGCATGCTTGGATAAAGCGTAATGTTTAAATTTAAAACACTAAATTAAATACAAATTCAATTTTTTATGTCAATAAAATTCTCTTAAAATAGCCCTGTTATATATTATTTAATTCAAATTTATTATAAATATAATAATCGTAAACGTATAAATTGTTCTAGTACATGAATATATGGCTCAATAAATTCATATAAAAGACATTTCCCCAAATAAAAGGACAGCGATTGTGAAAGTGTTTTAGTTTGTCGAATACACCGACACATACAAGCCTAAAATTAGGTAATGGTAAATAATTGATAGTTTTATTGGCGTTTAGTTTTTTTTTATTTATCCTTTCGAATAAATCACTCTATTCGTTTTATATATGGCCAAGCGCAACCTTAAGAAAATGGAGATCATTCATATGAACTATTTGACTTTATGTCTTTACTCTCATGCAAAGGTAATCATAATTGATAATTAACTTATTAAACCATATATTATACCATCGATCAAACTATACTTCGATGGGACAAAGCTGCATAGAAATAAAATGAAAAATATAACAATACAAATTTAAGTATAAAAGAATACAAATCATAAAATACAATATTTATTTATGCTGCATAAATTACTTAAAATGTCTTGCTTAATATTTTGCACACTCTAAATTATTTCTTTAAAATACTGTTTTAAAGTTTTATGGGATTAATTACGTATACGCTTTAAGAAACTCAATATTCTACAAGATAAAAGAAGGAAGTAAGCAAATTATCCCATATTTTCAAACAGAAATCAGAGCGTCAAGTGATCTGACAATATTTGGAATGTTTTCATTAACGAATGCTTTTATCAAGTTACATGCCATATAATATTATAAGGTTTAGTACAAAAGGTATATGATTTGAAGAACACAATCCAATCTTTTAACGATATTTCTATTTCTATATATTCTGCCGAATAATAACGAGAATATTTTAAACAAAACTTCACATTATGTATAAGGTTAGGATGACTTTAAACCGCATAGGTATATATATATATAGTTAGAACAATTAGGCGTGAAATTATAGGAAATATTCTCCTAGAAAATAGTTGTATGTACATATATGATGACTTTAATATCTAGAGTCTTCTGAAACTTAAATTTAATTCCAAACTTCCAATTCTAATTTTTCTGAGCAAAGTATTTCATATTTCACGAAATCGATTGAAATTTAATATTTATATTGAATTTGAAGACAGTGATTGTATTCCAAATAGAAAGGGTTAGTTGTACCTTCTCCACAAAATAAATCTTCGCATGGTTTGTTACATATTCGCTCTAAATAGGAGAAAAACATATAATTCAATAAAAACTGCAGAAATACGTTACTATCAATAAATAAGGTTTCATATACTTTTCTTAATATAATAACATACAGTATAGTACCTACATACAGACTGTAACAGCTGCTTTTTAATTTAAATTTTTTTCTTAGATTGTCTAAATTAATTTGAGTAAAATTTACTACATTCACGATGAAATATATCAGATTTTCACTATTAATAGTTGTTTAATCTACTGTTATACATATACATACACAAAAGTCAATAAATGTGTCTATTATCAATTTAGAATTATCAACATATACATATATATGTATAGGTGTATGTACATATATTATGTATGAATATTTTTTACTGTATTTTGCAATTATAATTAAAATCATAAATGCTACAGTAAAAGTTGTTAAAATGTAATTTTATCGATGTAATAGTTTACTTTATTATCAACAAAATATTTTGTTAATTATTATAATATGAAGTGAAATAGTTGGTATTGTTTAATTTATTTTAAATATTAAAACAATTTTTGAAGTCAAATAATCCTATTACACATATTTGAAAAACAATTGAATTTTGGCTCTTAATCTATTTATTCCATATGTGCTTAACTGCAATCACCCTGTAACCTATAGGACGAATGATAATTTTGGTCAATAATATACTTTTATTAATATACCATATACAGTTTAATTTATCGCACATACAATTTCCTTCTAATACTAAATAGGATAACAGTAAAAGCTCGATAATTTTAAACACATTTCAACTATAAACGCAACGCTGCGTAAAACAGCCCAATGTGCTTTAAATCCTCACAATTAGGTATTAAAAGAGAAAATATCTTTTAATGGTAATATTCTCGTGACTCTTTTGATTATCATGCATTTGTGTATGTATATATTTATTTATTAATATACCGTTGTACATAAGTCCAACTAAGTATATAAGCATATAATATTTATTGTCGAGGTGAGTGTGACCAGGTACTTCTCATAGATTTGTCAACTCATAGATCGTGACATTCAATAATTGTGCGCTATTCTTCTAGGATAACAGACAAGCTGACTTGAAATCTTTTAGGAGATGATAAAAACCACCAAAAAATTATACATCAGTTTTGACATCCGTAAAATATAATATACACATACACACAATATACTGGAAATAATCAATTGGCAATGCATTGTTCTTAACAATAATGGGATAGGTTACTAAAAAAGAAAAAAGAATTCCTCATTTAAGATATATTGAAATTATTAAGAATTACCCCTCTTTATACGCATAGGCTGCGTTATACATTATAAGTAAGTGGAAAAATGCCATTCAAGATAATATGAAAGGTGTCGGAAAATTTCATCGAAAAAATAATTTCGATAAAGATATTGCATGCTTATGTGTTTCTATCAACTAAATAAATGTATCTATTTTTCGTGCGTGTGGAGTTACAATTTGTTGTTTACAACCTATATTATTGTTCTATTAACAAAGAAGACAATGTCTCACGATATATAGATTTTAATGCAAGCTTTATGCACATACATAAGTATGCTGTGTGTAATATATCTTTTACATATATAAGAAGTTGTTTTTCTCCAATAAAAATAATTTCAATCAAAAGTAATTGAATTAGGTATATTCAGGAATTATAGTTAAAACATTGCTTCAAACATAAAAAAAAATTTAAATAATGTAAAATTATTTATGTTTAAATCAACCATGTTATTTTTATTATTGTAAGTAGAAAAAGCTTAATACTTAATGTCAAATTTCCATGTTTATAAAATTCCTGTTTACTATATATATTATAATGGCATAAATTTACGTAACACCAGTTCTTCTACGGTACAAGTCTAGTATTTTACTAATTCTATAGCATAGTATTTCTGTGCTACCAAGTCAGTATAGCTACATTATGTAGCTACATTAATTCTCTAGCATAATATTTATGTGCTACCAAGTCAATATAGCTACATTATTTTACAGTTTCGAATATTAGTCAATGATATTTTCCGAAAATTTTGAAACATTTCTGACATTTCTTACTCCACAAAAACAATTTTTTTATGCGTTTTATTTTCGTTATCATATATTTTTTACATTTACATCATATAGAAAAGGATATTTCTGATTTTTTTATTTCGATTTTTATCCCTCAGATTGTGAATATAAAGACCTTTAATTCTCATGAAACTCAATGGCCTATAGTACGTAAATAGTTATGAAAAATTGCCTACATTTTATATTATATACATTATAATATTACTACAGCAAGGTTGTAATAATATTTGTATTATAAGTGCACCAAAAGCAAGAGTACATAACTTTAATATCACTAGGCCTATAAGTATAAGGTGGGAGGACCAATTTTGTATAAGTGTGTTTTTGGTTAATGTGCAAGAAAAGAGATAATAGTTACTTTTAATAATAATAACCGTTAATCAATAAAGTTGTATATGAATAAGGGGATTGAAACCTTTTATACTAGAACAATAAAACATGTTGGCTGATAAGTGATTGATGATGGACAAGTTTACGAGGATGTTTATGTGTGTGAATCTATTTTTTAAGCTTCCTAATTATGCTTATATTATTAAAGAAAGTTTCAATTTAGAAGTCTAGAGTTTTATTAATTTACTATGTATATTTTCCAAATCAAATATTTAAAGTTAAATCAACTTATCAAATACAATATATATACATATATATATACTTACCTGTACGTCAAATATGAATAAAAAACCTTAATGAATAATAAATGCGTAAATATAAAATCCAAATCTGCTTTTTTACGTCAAATATAAAATTATTGAACAGCAAGGTAGAAATTAATTAATTAAATTAGGTAGGTATTGAGGTTTTTCATTAGAATATTATATAGTATCTAAAACATAGTATATTTGAAACAAAATCCAAAAGTAGTGAAACAATTTTGTAGTCTAAGTAATACTTGATTATATTTCAAGTATTTGAAAAAAGAAGTATATTAAATAGCTTACAATTTAAACAAAAACAATTATTAAATCATTTGATTATAGCAATCTAATTTCAATTTCAGTTAACATTAATTCGAAAAAATATTGTTTCACCAAATGGGAATACCCAACATCTAACAACTAACTAAATTTATATCATAAATGTGTAAAATGTTTACCAACGTCAATTAACAATTACTATATGTATTAAAAATGAATCGATTCCCGATCACATTTTTTTAGTCTAAGAATTCTCATTAATGTTTTGGCAGTGGTAATACGAATCAACGAAAAGATGAAAGGACAAAGAGATCAAACTAAATAAAAAGAAATTTTCATCCACATTTTATACGTAATAATCATCAATTATTAAAAAATCTAAGATGTCACTTATATTGTAAAAAAAGTAATGTACGATAATGAAATGTATCAAACAAAAAGCAATATAAAAAAGCTTTCGTTTAATTTTTTCTAACATTGTATAAAGACAAACCAATAAAATATTAAATAATGTGACAACAGTAAACAGACAATTTCTTTTCGCAATTGAAACGTGACTTCATTTTTATGTATATATGTATGTATGTATACACACATATGTATTCTAGTAAAATGTATATAATCACGAAGTTATTCAATGAATGAAGGATTTATAATACATTAAAATATCATCAAATTATTTTATATATACATTCGCAAAAAAGAGTAAAATGATTTAGACAATATTATGAAAATAGGAGATATACATAAATTTTTCGATAAAAATAGAAAATCAATAAAAGGTCATAGAAGAATTTAGTGCGATGTAATCTATGGCCCTATATAAACTGTTATTTATAATTTATTAATAACAAGACTAAAACATATGTGTATCACATTATTTTAAAAGTTTTATAGACATATCTGACTTTCGAATATAACAGAATTTTATTTTTTCACAAAGAGCCTTTTTGTATTTTTTGGTTCTGACTAATACAACTAATTTGTTATACACTCTATAAAGATGCATGTCCTTGGTGAAAACACGAGAAAATTATTTTGCGAGATTTTCTTATACAGTTTCTATTTCTAAAATTTTAAGAATAAAATTAGAAAATTCTGATTTGAAAATACAATTTTTAAAATTAGATATATTAATTTGCGTATCTTAATAAGTGTTTTAATTTACCTTTAAAATTCTTAAATCAATTTATATTTATATTAAAATTAACAATTTTTATTAAGAGCACTCTTTATCACAAGATGCCTCACTATTTTATAAATTATAAAATACGTAAATAAGAGAAAACATAAATTAAAGGAATTCATTTAATTAATCAATTAACTAACTAAATTTGTATTCTTTATCATTATTACATTTATTTATTATTACTCGCCAGCATAATATTAAACATTTGTATGCATAATTATTTTTATTCAGTTTGCTAGTCTAAATATGGAAATAATCTTTTTCCTTTATAACAGAAAAAATACCTATAAAACTAATTTTAAAGTACATATTTGCGTTTTTGTCCATAATGTTGTTTTTATATCATTTATAGATTACACAATGGATTTTTAAAATTCATGCAATTATCAGAAATCGTATTATTAACAAATAGGATATTTTTATGGTATTCGTGTTTTAAAAACATATTGTTATAAATACATTAAATTTATTCGAAATTGTTGTTCGTTAGATTATATTTAAACATCAAATTTTTAGTTTCATAAATATGTTATTTATTTATTTAAAAGAAATATATATGTTTCATTGTTAATCCACACAATGGCTAACAGCTCATAATTAAGAAATTCATGTTTTATAAATTATGATAACCTTTAAAGTTGTTCAAATCGCGCAATTTTAGACAAGTGTCAAATTCTAAAAGCGTGCTGGTCAATGCGAGATATAAAATTAACAGTATTATAATATATTCATGCTTAAGCAAATTTGGTCATGTATAATGGGACAATTATTTTCCAACTATAAAATATTATAACTAACTCACCTCTAAATGACAATTAGTGTATATTTTTCAATATACTTTTCAATTAAAAGTTTAGTTTCCTATATTTTTAACAAACATATTCCAATACTATATCTTCAACTATGTACGCCGAATTCATTAAAATTGTTTCCTATTATTTATATTATTTATTTAAAAATTTTCGTTGATCATAATTAAATTGAATTTATTAAGAAGGACGTATAGCGTATAATTTTAACTATATGTACATTATGTATATATCATGGTGCAAGATTTATTCTCAAATAAATATAAATCTATAAATATTATACAATATTAACTGTAATAAATTACAAAATTACACATTTACCAAGATATTGGATCGGTAATTAACTTATTATGAACAGATATTCAATTCATATTTATTAAATACAAAAAAACATTATATCTGTTTATAAATTAAGGTATCCCAAATATGTATCAAAAATACTATTAAGTAGAATCATAATGTTTCTTTAAATATGAATTATTTTCATCTAAAACATGATATATCAAAATAAATAACATTAAATTTGTCATTTTAAAGGAATAAATAGTAGACATTTTGACAAACTTACCTGGTACTATTCCAAATATTATTGAATAGAGAAATATCGACATTGGCCTTTTTATTTAATGAATATAATGTAGAAAACAAAATATAGCAACAATTAAACGTCATTAATTTTATGAGATGATCAATTGTGTTAATGGCGTGTTTGTTATATTCTCTTTAAATTAATTGTTTCAATATTATGCACAAGTTATTATATTCTGTATAAAATTCTCAATCTCAAACGTATTTATATTTACGATGTATTTTATTTACTTTTCTAATATAATATACCCTTAAACTATTGCTTGCCTCAAACTTTCCATGTGTTTCATTTTACTAAATTATTATTGGTTGACTCGTAATCCTATTAAATTTGCTTTTGGTTTATTACTATTATAAACTATAAATTAGACGTACTGTATTAATTTTTTTTCGGAACTAACATAAAAAATCCAGTTAGATAAAGTTATATTTTGTAATTCATTAAAATTAGTTAAAATTACAAATGTAAACTATTAACTGTTAACATTACACATGGGTATTATATTATTTCCATTTAATAAACTAATTTCAAATAGGGTTACCTCACTGAATCCGAAATGCAATCATTGAACACTAATTCAGACAACTGAGCACTGTAAATAATATGTATTAAATATGTATATTTAAAAAATGGGAAATAAAATGATTTAATAATTTGCAGCTGATTCTGGAATTCGCTCAAATTATTAACAAATTACGTTTTATTAACCATACGTAATACTTACTAACAATACATTCAGTTAACTGCATTATAATATATGTATTTAAAATATATTAATCATCACCTACCAATTGCAAGTGTATACCTGTTGAGCTTTATTATTAGATTAATACATACACGAAAAATACAGATTTCATTGTCATTCAAATGTAGGTACCTACCGCACAATGTCATGACAATGCTATTATTTTCTATAAATTTCTGCTTTGTTTTCAATGTAGAAAGTATTATTTGCCAAGATAAGATTATAAAAAAACACAGCTACAAATAATAGTCTGTAGAAAATATAGGTTATGATGCAAAAAGGTTGTGATCATTTAAAATTACTGAATTTTGTTGTTATCAGTGGAACATTTTGTTTAACACATTGAGTTTTATTGAGTTTTACCCCCTATGATATCATATCAATTATTTATAAATATTACAAAAACACATTTAAAAATTAAAAAAGCGTCAGGATATACCTGTGTGTAATACTGTTTTGATTATACTAAATTCAGTTTAATAGAAAATGTAATTAGTATTTACAAATTATAGAATCAGCTTAATAAAATCTCACTTAAGCCGGATTCACAATCATATATGTAGTACGTATGTAGTTTAACTACATACTACATTATGTAGATACATATACATGTATGTAC
>JAYRBW010028726.1:0-12271 GCA_036023295.1 Invenusta paracnida
AGAGGGAGAGTCCGCCTTTCCGATGCGGTGCCGGTAGGAGGCGAGGAGGGGAGAGTGCCCCGTGCGGAGCTGGGCCATGTCTCCTAGAATTTCATGTCGTCATCAAGAATGACATCTTACAGATGTTCCAATCTAAAAGATACTGGGAAGCAGATCAAATTTTTAACAGCACCCTAGGAGTCATGGGATACTGTAAATCACCAACCAATTTCAAGCACAAGCAACACCATGACTTCTAAATGAACTGCCCTTAACCTACATATCCCACACCTGGTAGAAAAGATAAATAGACACATGAAGTCACGTTTTTAGGTACTCCACCTACTGATTAAAACAGTCAATAAATCTATTTCTTTACAACAGGCCTTACTCCCATGAAATGCACCATCAATGACGCCCCATAAAGAATTTTCACTTCTGCCACAAATCCCACTACATGTGCAAAGCAACCTTCAATTCTTGTTCACTGGTCTATATTGATTGACTCAACAATTAGACAACTTCACCTGGAGCTTAATTTATCCCCACCATAAGATGAGTTGGGTTAAATTCACCTTCAAAGTTATTGTCATGGACAATAATATTGTAAGTTTTCACTACTGAGAGGCAATGCTCATAAAGATTGTAACTGACACTTAACAATCAAATAAAACCCATCAACAGGGGGCTTATTTTCTATCTCATTTTTACTTCATTCTCTATTATTCTAAAAAAATATTACTATAGTTAATTTTCTCAGACATTCTCAATACAACTGTATTTTTTACTTATTATAAAATGTCTGTTATTTTTTTAATATTCCTCTTTTGTGTGAATATTGCTGTTTTTATTGTGATAGATAATTACTTAAGTATCTCTGTAACAGTTTAGAGTTGAATACTTTTATTATACATTATAGATGTTGATGGAGTCTATATTGATTAGGCACTAACTTTCAGCTAACTGTACAAACTCATATCAGTGGTCTGTACTCTTACAAACTATTTGTAATACATATTTGTACCTATCTTTCAAAATACCTTTGATGATGAGGTTCAACCTTGAAATTTAAGGCTTAAATTTCCTAGTTTGTTTCTTCTAATTATAATGTACTGACCAAGTCTGACTTCTATTACTTTTCCTTATTAATGTGCTTAAAGAGAGCCACTTTTTCCTAAAATATTAATCAATTGGTATCCACTATAGACATGATATATACAGTTAAAATGATAATATTGGTAAAGTGAAATATTTGTTCTACTATGAAATTTTAACATCAGTAAATAGCATGAATTGGACAATATACAAGTATTATCAATATCAAACAATATTTGCAATAATTATTGTTTTTTAAAGTTTGGACTCTTCATATTGAACTCTAACTGGTTACAATTTGAGTTAATTTTGTATTGTTAAATTTAAGGAATATTTAATAATAATAAAAATATCTTAAAGCATTTATATGTGTAATTATAAATTATTTAATATTATTTTGAATTTATTTCCTAAATTCAAAAACATAAATTAAACTAGTCAGCAAATTACAATCTATATTGTAACAATTCTAAATTGTTATTTTAAATTTATTTTCTAAATTCTAAAACATAAATCATACTGGTCAGCAAATTACAATCTATAAACAGTACATAAATATGTGTTGTATTTTCATCCAAATAAATAAATATTAATATTTTAGTTTAGTTTAGTTCATTAGAAAAAGTAATCGATCATATATTTAACATTTAAATGATTTGAAAAGTGTTATTGTTATATTATACTTTGCACATTTCCATTTTTTAATATATATTTCTTTAATGTTTTACATTAACACATATATTTCACTTTGTGTTTTATTGAAATTATCTTAAGGAATCATTATTTTTTGTATTACAGAGTCAATTGTACCATTCTCGGTATTTGAATTTTGCAATGGCTCTTAAAGGAATAAAGGTGGTTGAGTTAGCTGGTTTAGCACCAGTTCCAATGTGTGGTATGATACTTCGAGATTTTGGTGCCAGAGTTATTCGGGTGTCAGGTTCAAACAAAGTAAGTTCATTTTTTATTTTCTAAAAATGTCTTCATTGGTTTATATTTATTTTATTAGTTTACTCAAGATTTGGCTTTGATTATTTTTACATTTTTAATGCTTGGATATTGGTTGCGCTTTCCATTATAAAATAAACTTTGTCTTATTGTGCCTTATTAGTTTTATGTTAAAATCAAGTTACTTGTGGTATGTGGTACAGTATATGTGGTGAATAAGACCTTAAATAAAATGTGTGATGATATTGTATTAATGGATTGACTTTAAAATGGTACATGCTAAATCTGTATATATAATTAGCACAATGTGTGAGTGCGGTGTATCCCTATTTTTAAGAACATACTACATGTCTTACTTGATTAAATTTGATTCCCTTTGCAATGTGTCTTCTGCACGGATATATTAAAGCAATAATGCTCTCAGATAAATTGATAAATGAATACCTAATGCAAAAGATGCTGCCATCAGAAAAATGGACTGATTTTCCATGGCATTTGCCCTGTGAGTAATAAACTTGCCCTCTAACAAGCAAGCAGTTCTCCACTTGAAATATGTTTTTATTTGCTATCATGTTATAATATAAAATATAAAGTAGACGCTTAGACTGTAATAAATTTAAAAAAGTATGACAAATAGCAATACATTATTTGTTTCAACTTAATAGGGAACTATAGTAAAATAATAGTAAGGGCTAACAAACTATACAGCTACATTTTTTTGCTATCCGCTTTGGTAAATAACGAAATCAAAATTTTACTGGTTAATTGAATCTTATAAAACGTATCTATTTATTAAAGGTTGTGATTATACATATATTATAAGATCAAGTAAGAATTTTTAAATAATATGAATGCTATATATCTTGGTAATTCTTCTTGTCTGTATCAAAATATTGTTTTTGGAAAGTGTACAGAAATTGTGTACGTTCACACTAATTTCTTTCGCATTCGCGGTGAATGATTTTTTTAAATAGACAATCTGATATAATATGGGTTAAACCTTCCTGGTTACAGTGAGTTCGTCATGTGATCGATTTCACTCCAGGGACACCAAGTAGATGCCTTTTCCCGTGGCAAAGAGTCCATCCAGCTAAACTTGAAGCGACCTGACCACGTGGACGTAATGCGACGTCTGTGCTCATCTTCGGACGTACTGTTAGACCCCTATCGGCCCGGTGTGTTGGAGAAACTATCCATTGGACCAGAGAGCCTTTTGGCCAACAATCCACGACTCATTGTGGCCAGACTCACGGGATATGGACAGGTGAGTTCACTTATTATAGTCGGAGATATCTGATCATCGTCATATATATTTACACCTTGTGATCTATCGAATACCAGCTAAAATTACCTTATCTTTAGTCATAACTAAATAGGTTTCTTTTCAGTAGTGATTAGATTAGATCAAACATAGGTTGAAGATAGTTGCTATTTAAATTATGATTAAAATATTGGCGGGAAAAATTTTCTCATGGCGTAAAGTTTCTGGTCATTCGCACGATCAATCTATAATTGACAATTAGATCAATATGCTGTCTTTAAATTTTAATTCTAAACTTCATTAGGTAGCCGCCTTATAATATTTAGACTTTTATAAAAGCTAATATTATCACCTAATAAAGTCACATACTTTGTTATAAATCATGAATGCATGATTTAATGTTGCATATTTCATTTATGAAAAAAAGTAAAAATCTTGATTAAAATTAAAGTAAAAAATATATGTGATCTCTGTCAGCAAAAATTGTACTTAGAAGATTGTTTTTTATCTTGTATCGCCAGAATTAAACTATAGATTAGATGTAGCTTGGTAGAAAACCAGTCTATCTTTAAACAATGTTAATCTCTGATTGTTCCAGCCGATTGACAGTTCTACCACCTCCACAATGAAAGCCGGTCACGACATAAACTACCTGGCAACCAGTGGGGTTCTCTCCTCGCTGGGTAAACATGGTAAACCGCACGAATTTCCGGTGAATCTGCTCGGTGACTTCGGTGGCGGATCACTCATATGCGCTCTGGGTATCTTGATGGCTCTGTACCATCGGGGCATCACTGGACGGGGACAAATTGTCGACTCCAGCATTACCGAGGGAACCGCCTATCTTTCCACCTTTCTGTGGTATTCTCGGACCTCTTTTGCCTATATTTGGGGCCAACCACGCGGGGGGAACATCCTGGATGGGGGAGTCCACTTTTACCGCTGCTACCTCACCAAGGACGGTGGCCAAATGGCAGTTGGCGCACTCGAGCCCCAATTCTACGCCCAACTTCTCTTAGGCTTGGGGTTGAGTGAGGAAGAGGCGCCCCAATTTGGTGGCGATAGTGCAGAATTGGGACTCAAGTTTGCCAAAATTTTCGCTAGCAAGACGCGTACTGATTGGACGGCTATATTCGCCGAGTTAGACGCCTGTGTCACTCCAGTATTAGGATTGGACGAGGCGGCTTCATCTCAGCTAGCTCATGAAAAGGCATCCTTCCTTTCTGATGGCAGTCCAGCGCCATCGCCACGCCTCTCAGAGGCACCATTTGATGGGCAGGTCCAGTCGGCAAGTTGTCATGATGAACACATGGAGATGGTGTTAACGGAGCTGGGATATTCCGCCCGAGAGATTGCCAAATTGACTGGCGCTCAAGCGGCCTTGTGATCTTGTGTATTGATTGGGCTTTCTAATTTTGGTCCCTTGTCTTCTGTAAATTATGACCTATAGGGATTATTTTCACATGCATATTTCTAGTTTTTATTATTAAACTATACAAAATGAAATGAAATAAAATACGAATTATTAATTGCTCGGTTGTCTTTTCTTACTTTTTGTTTAACTAGCTTTTATTGATTTGTTTTGTAATTATTCATTATCACCTTTGCATATTTTTATATATCGTATTGATTATGTAATACAGTAGAATTGGAATATATCAACATTTCAAGGGATATATAAAATGTCAATATAGACAAACTGTTGATTTAAACGAATTAGCATTTTGTAGACTTATAATTAATTTTTAACATTTACATATTATATACGTCTATTAATATCATTTATGCACCGACCGATTATAATTAGACGCCACAATGAAAGCTTATAAAATGCACTGATATTTGTTTATGTATAAAGTGATGTACTCGGACTTGAATGTTATTACATATATACATATGATATTTGTCTATTGTCAGCCCATTATGTCAAGGTACTGCAACATTATTACACTTTAGATAGACAATAGCTGTGTATCGCAAAGATTTGTTTGTGGTTAGCTGTTTCAGCTTCTAGGATGGTTTGAGTAGAACTGTGCAAGCTAGTGCACAAATAAGGGAATAACCGTCCATTTAATAACTGCCTACTAAATAGGCCTTTTATCTAATGGCAATATCTGCCCACTTGATTTGATTGCATTATTCCAATATGTTGAAAGTTCGCATGCACCCTATTGTATTGCACAGTTGAATAGATTGCGTAATTCTATCTGTGTCAATGCTGTCTATCTACATAGAGAGAAGCTATGTATCCGTTGTTGAATTTATTGTATCATTTCATCAGTGACAATATTGAACGTATACAGATAGTCACATGTATACGTGACTATATACATATATACGCCATACGTAATATATACAATATGTTGGGTTAAATATTTTAAATGATTGAGGCAGGATTGAGTACACGCAGTGTACAATATAATTTTAGTGGAAAACTGCCGATATAAGCGAATTTATTACTTTGAGTAATGAAAATTGGTGTCGATATATATACAAAGTGACTTTCTATGTAAATTAAAGGATTTTATGTGGATGAATTAAATTTTGTCGATATATGCGAATTCTATTGTATTTATGGGATAGGCTAACTTAACTATTTTATTATATACACTACGTGTCAAAAATATTGGTAAAATTGGATTTGTTAACCATCTAGCTTTTTAACAGATAACTTATACATAGCTCTGGTTTATTTTGTATACTATATGATAATATGTAAAGTTAAACAAAACTTGTTGTGATGCAATACTCTTTGTCGAGTATTTTAAATTATCCTTTGATTTGATTTTGTCGTGTAAACTTAATGGATTAGTTTGAAGTACCTATTTTTTTAAACTTTTGTATAAAATATTTATAACTGCCACTGGTTACTAACATTAAGGAATTATTATATCTTTTATAACGCTCATGACACAAGTAAACAATAGTAAGTCGATTCCATTGCAGACAAACGATTGAAACGCCTCTCGTGTATACAGCTTTCGGAATCAACCTGGAAACAGCCCTTTTTTAAGTTAAGCAGGCCAGGAAGCATTCGCCACGATGACATTAATCGAGTTTTGCGGCTGTACTCTGATCTCCTTTGGACCCCCAGTGATTATGTTCATATTGACTGTGGCCACTAACCCCCTCAGAGTTATCGTTCTTATGGCAAGGTAAGTATCCATTTGTCAGCTTGCATCAAGTGATCATATCTCTGTGCTCTAATTATAACATTTGTATGTTCTGACGTGTTGTGTTTCTTTCAGCGCCTTTTGTTGGCTCATATCCCTGCTAATGACCTCCATAATTTGGTTCGCAGTAGTCCCACTTCGAGGTTATCTCGTCTTCACTCTCTTCCCCTCTGTTATCTTCCAAGAGGCCATGCGTATTGCCTTCTTTAAGCTTCTTAAGTGAGTATACTATCATCGAGCAAAGAATTGTGTATTGAACTGGAAAACTAGGGATCTGTAAGTTTTCAAATAGGATTGTGTGGTGTAACAAAAATAGATAATCTATGGAACAATTTAGTCTTCTGTAAGATATATTCTGTTATTATCATTATATTTTAGATATTGCTTAGAATATTTATAGTTACATTTGATTTATATTATATTAACATACCAATTGAACCATTAAATACTTTTATACCTATGTGTAAACATACGAGTATGTATGCTATTTATTAATGCCTTTTGATAATTTGTAACTATAACTAGAATCCTCTGTAACTATTTTTTAAATCTGCATCACAGTAAACTTAAGCTATTTTTCCCAGCTACTTGACTGAAACAAACTCATTACAAATTGTATGTCAGGCTTTCAATTTTATCTAAAATTTGAAATCCATGGAATAAATTTTAAGCATATACTTACAACTGATTATGTTATTTTCATGCATTTTTATGGGAATTTCACTGGTCTAATAATGACTATTCTAAAAACAGAGATCATTTCTTTACAACTTGAATGATTTAGTGAATATTAGCTATATATTTTTATATGTTTCTAAACATAAGGATAATTTTTCAATTCGTAAAAACACACTAAGACATATTATTATCAAATTCGAGCTATATGACAGTCGCTTTTTCCTTAGTTTTTGAGTAACGTACTTTCACATGTGTAACTTCTGGCTTTTAATCGGACGACTGGCTCTATTCCGTCGGTTGAGATCTGGATTTGTTTTGTCTTCTACTGACCCGTATATACTTGTAGCTTTGTAATAATTATGAGCTATTTTAACTCTGAAGAGAGAGACACGTAGATTTTGTTTTTCCTTCTTGACTTGAGGATATTATTAGTTATCCTATATATAGAAAACAAAAACTTATGATATTAGCAATAGGTATAGATAAACTTATTTAAAGCAGTATAAGCTTGTTATAAAATGAACATTTTCTAATTTGCTTGTAAAACTAATTATTAGCATAAGAACAACCCGGTTGCCAAAAAACGTATTAGTAAATGATTAAAACTAGCCTGAAAACTGTTTCGGCAACCCACTCTTTATGATCCTTTTATCTTGTAGGAAAGCGGAACTTGGCTTGCAGAAGATGGCGATAGCGGATATCGACCCGACGCAGGTGAGTGTGACTCCGAGTTTCCTAGACCCGTTGGTGCTCTCCTATGTGTCTGGTCTGGGCTTTGGACTGATGGCTGGAGCCTTTTCTATGATCAACATGCTCTCTGACATGATTGGCCCTGGAACAATTGGCCTGCGCGGACAGTCACAGGATTTTTTCTTCCTTGCTGGTAGGAATACAACCCCTTTGTTCCAACAAATCCATGCACATCTCTTTGGGTAACTGCTTATGTGGGAAACTGAAACTGAAATCGATATAAATAGTATGGGCACACGGATATTATGATTCTGGTATTTTCACACATATTACTGATAATAGAGGGACACATAGTAAGGAATATGAACGAAAAAAAAATAGATTGGCACTTGTTCGTATCACTGTAAACTAGCTATTCACATGCATGTTTGGTTATATAACTTAATTTTTGTAATGATAGTAAAATAATCCTTTATAGAAAAGTTTAATGTACTAATGTATTCATTGGTTGAATAATGTCACTTGTTATATCTTGTCTGCATCGCCTTTGCTCTAGTTGTGATCTGAGTGCAATAAGATAATGTATGGATTGGTTTTAGAAATATTTTCTTTTGTTTTACTAAGATTTGTTGTCTAGTGACAAACCGAAGTGTCAATATACATTTAGATTATATATTTATATTTAAGTATTAATGAACGTCGATATTTGCCTTATTTAATTCGTGGCGCTTAATTTATCTGAGGAAAGATTGGATTTATAAAGAATGTGTGTTGCTGAGTAGTGGGCTGGAAAGGTGAAGATACATTAAGTCCGAAGGGAGACAAGAGGAGTATGGTAGAGCCTGTCTTTCCTATAAGATGTTTATTATAGGTCAAAGTGAGAGGAGGAAGGGGGGATAGAGCACAGCTGAACTTATTCTGTCAAATTTCATTACATTATTCGTCATGTTTCTTTCTATTGACTGTGTTTTCATTAGTGAAAATGTATTTTATCGTATTTCATATTTAGCATTATTTTTTAAATATCAAATGGCATAAGTTTGAATTAATTATTTCTACTTTCTATAGGTTATTTAGTGTAAGCTTTTGAATTATATTATAATATTTATATGGTTTTCTTAAGTAAATATCCATTTTAGAATCATTATGTTAGTATAGTTTATTTAAAATTCTAATTTTCACACCCAGTGATATGATTATATATAAGGTCCGATATCAAACTATCGATGCTAAATATTTTTTTTTGTTGAATAATTTCAGCTCTTCAAACGCTATTCATGATTCTCCTCAACACCTTCTGGGGCATAATAATCTTTGCAGCCCTGAATGGGAAGCAGTATGGCCAACTTGCGGGGGCGGTTCTCTGCCATTTCCTCGTTTCTGGTTTGGTGAGTACTTTTCATAAAACAGGGTGCCCAGTAAAAAAGACCAAAATTTAGTAGTACATTTATTAAATTATTTACAAATCATGTTATGAATGTCATCAATAGTAAAAAATGTTACAAATGTCACATATGTTCGAAATGACCACCCTTTGCAGCAACACAATGGTGTAGTCATCTGGTCCAGAGTGAAGTTGCTGACTGTATGGTCTCCAACGAGATGTTGTCTTATGCATAATACTGAATTTTAGTCTTTTTTACTGGGCACCCTGTAGTTCGTATCACGTTTTACTTTCCGTTAATTAATAAGGATATATTATCTACTTTTATCATGGACCGGGTAATATCCTATTAGAGGATTAATTTTATTCAGAGTAACTATTATTATTTAATATTTATTATATATTAATATGATTATAGATCATAATATATTATATTAATATTATTAATTACAATAATTATTATAATTTTATTATTATTATTTATTTATATTATTAATTATTTTATTGCATTAGAGTAACTGTTTGTTACTTATAGTCTTTAGGTTTTCTTGTTGACGTGCTCACTTTGTTGGACAAATTTAGTTTTTAACATCGTGTATTAATGTATATACTGTATGTATCTATATATAGGTATCACTTCAATAAATACGAGTATTTAGAAAATCAGTTTACAAGTTCTCTTATGAGTCATTAGAATTATTAATTTTAAAATATAAGTTGAACGTTTGCAGCTTTTAACAGGAATGTTTTAAACAGAAATAATCGTTACTAAATCTCGTTAATATAATATTATGTAGGTTTTTTTATATATGTATATATTTATTCGCATGTCTGTAGACAGATCCTTTTAGTAAATCATGAAATGACACCATGTAATAAATCCTCACCTTTTTGATCGCTCAATAGTGTTACATTAGTCTTAAGTAAGAAACTTAATAATTTAAATTGATAAAGATATAAGTGTATCTTTATATCTAGACATAATATTATAACTATGTCTACTGTTGATTGCAGACACTTCTGAACCAAGTGAACACATGGTGGCTGCCAACTCTGACAACAATAATCGCCTGTATTGTCCTGATCGGTTGCATGATCTGGGCCCTCTTTGTCATACGGAAATCCCATAGACCTGTGTCCATGCAGCTACTACCACCAGCCGAGATAAACGCCCACGATAGCTGATTTACCTCTGTCCTCTCCTCGCACCAGCTGTCTCCTATTACTTACATAATGCGCTTGTTTACTAATTCTGCACCACATTTCAAAAAGATCATTTCTTTAACAACCTCCACGAGGAAGGTCTTTGCATCGTCTTCTACGTAACAGCATTTATAATATAAGATTGCCAAATATTCTTTAATCGCGGGAGTCAATTTATAAATATTCCCTATATGGCCTTTTGGATTTAATGGTCGGTGATCTACACATATTTCATGGAAAATTATTATTATTCAGTTGTTTCAAATGATTTCTGGAAGTTGAACATCTCGTTTCGTGATTATTTCTTTATAATACTAAACGAATTCATGCATATGTTAAACTTATATTGTCCACAATGGTGGGTTTTCTTTACGCAACTATCATAAACTGTCGAAATATTTATAAGTTGAAGCGGCTTCATTGATAATTTGACTACCCGTACCCATTTCCAATTGACTAATTTGGAGTCATAACATTTTATCATTATCATGCATGCTATATAATAAGGTTGTACATATTTGTGATTACATTTTTATTATTTCATTGTGAAATTCAAATTCACCCAATTAACAAAAACTATTAATTTGTTTTCTCAAATTTGTTAATTTATTATTTAGTTGTCGACAATTGTGTATTTTGTATGCTTATTTAAACAGGGATCTTTTCTATTCTATGCAGAATTGTCTAAATTTAGTTTTAAATGAATAATAATAGACATTTCTGAAGAATTTATTATGACCGATTTTCTTGAATATTAATCCTTTAATCGCTATTAATATTGCGACTATTTGTTTGGCGTAATTTGCATTTTATTATGAATATATATAGGTCTACTATGTATATTTTTTTAGTTTTAACAAATCTTTGTTTTTGGGATTATGAGTATACTTTGCTTTGATATTGTGGGCTTTACAAATAACATTCTCTAGTATAACTTACGAAAGACTGATCAGCTAGGATATAGTCATTTCTTCTTTTTTCGCCAAATCTATCCTAATTTATATAAACTGCCAGTCGTTTTTGTTTTGATAAGATCTAAGATAGACGGGAAGTATTTATACCTCACATGTATTCCTATAAAAGGAAAAACAAGTAATGTTGTAAGACGTATAAAACTGTCATATCACGATTTTAATTTTTATAAATTATTGTAAAATTACTGTTACATAATATGCTAAAAAATCTTAAAAGTTCCTTTACTCCAGTCCTATCATGCCACCTATCCAAGTAGTCGACCATGGCGAACTGATATTCTTTGAACGCTTTTTGTAGTAAATTCTCTAAATAATTAATATACATCAAAAAGTAGAAATGAAAAATCTAACGACATTCTAATAACGATGTTTTAAATTTATAACTCAATTTCATGGTAAAGAAGATATCAATATTTGTAGAGCTTTCTAAGAATATATTTTTTGATAGAAAAGAAATCGAAAAATCTAACCCATTCAAATATCTAATTATGACATTCCCGTGTACATGTTCTCAAAGAGAAATCCTCCATATATGAATGTAGAAGGTTTCAATATATTACAAAGATTATAGGCGTCGGAACATTTATTATTTTTTGGCTAAAAGACAACTTTAATACCTCAAGTCCGCTGCAATAAAAAATATATTAATTTTTGAAATATACTTATAATAAAAATAATATACATAATAACACATTTTATTAATAGGAATGTAATAAGGGGTGGAGGAAAAATTCTTTGCCGTATAAGTTAGCGTCGAGCGACGTTTAGGGTGGATGGGTCGTTCTTTCTGTGACGCTAACAGCAGACGGCATTAAAAAACGATACTTACCTTTAAAATCTAAAATAAAATTCGAATGTTTACCATTTCCACCGTATATTATGAAAC
>JAYRBW010028737.1:0-12270 GCA_036023295.1 Invenusta paracnida
CAATATCTATCCGCACATATGTAGTTAATTTAATATTGCTGATGTTGTAATTTTTTGTTGACGTCGTTATAAACATTGAAATAGATATACTCGTATCTGACATGAATTTTCTATATTACATATAAAAATTATAGTTATCTTTTAATTTTCATTTTCATTTTCTAATATAATTCATTTAAATATTTTACATTTGTAATACAAATTTAATATTCTTATGTATATATGAAAAGTTATCTTTAATAGTTCCATAGGAAATGTTTTAGAATACTAACAACCATAAACATATAAAATATACTTTTACGATGTTTGCAAATTTTATACAATTCTGGTGACACAATTTTTCAAATATTAAGATATTTTCTCTGATAGCAATATATGGCTGTACACACTTTTGTGTTCTGCCTAATACATTACCAAGTAATTGTCCTTTAAGTAAACAGATATAATGAATTCATTGTTCTACAAATGGAGAATGATTAAGGCACGAATAAAGCAGGTATTGTAGATTTTATTGAAGGATACGATATATTATAAAATGTTTTTAACACATAACTATAACGCATACTAATATATACAAGTACTAAAATAATAGAATAGGAAACATGACAAAGGCATTTGATTTATGAAAAGTAAAAATGTTTAACTCATAATCTTAATTAGGTATCTCATAAAATGTTTTATATAACAAAAATGCATCGTCGTTTATACATTATTCCATCTTTATCTGAGCATTGAATTGGATATTAAAAGCAATCTCTTTGAATTAATATAGAACGAGCTCTTCAGAAAAATTCTTTTTAGACATTTTTACGGAGTCTATAATTAATAATAATAGCTCAAATGTTCCTTTATTGAATAGAGTATAATAGTGAAGACAAACCATATATAAAAATCTGCCGACTATTAATACCATAACTAATAAATGTGCCCCCTCTAATGTTAATCATGTCATAATAAAAGCACAATTTTATATTTCGGTAAAAATATACATATAAATATGTACATGGATACTTTCATTTTTAACTAAAATAGGCATAAAATAAAATCGATAAAATAACAGTAGAAAATATTTTAAACCAATTTAATAAGATGTAAAAAAATATTCAAAATATCATAGATTGTGTAGTATTAGTTTTAAGTTTAGTCTTAGTCTGAGATAAATATGTCAATTAAATATATTTTTGTTTATAGGTACATAGTACAAATATAATTATTTCATAAAATTAAAAATCTACTAACTTTGGAATTATCTATACCTGTCGTTCTTTCAACTGAATTTGTTGATTCACAAATATTTCTGAATTCACATTTCTAATGACTTTCATTGGAAAAACATTCTTCCAAAAGTACGTTTTGCTTGAATCCATTTTTATTTTTTATAAATTAGCTAAATAAACCTGTTATATGTAGGTGCGTTCTTATAAGATGTCTTTGTCTGAACTTTTTGAGCACTTGTCAAATTCTCAATAAGTCTAGATTTGTCTAAGTGTTATAACATCCAGAAATGTAGTGAGGCATTATTTTTTTAATTTAGAATCCGTTTAAACGTGTTTTTTATTACTAATTATATAGCAAAAAACATAGTGAATAGAACTAAATACGTTTTTTGGTTCAACTTGGCCTATAGAGATAATTAGAGATTATTTTTCACTGGATTTTACGACGGAATAATAGGTTGTCACAAGTACAAAAGTCTGATGCATTAAGCTTATTATGTAGATGAAATTTATCGATGATACGTTTATTTCCAGGGCATATTTTAATCAATAATTTACGATTTTGTGCATAGTTATAATATATTTTACGATTTTAAAGAAAACACTCTTTGAATAGTAATATTTTGTGAAAAAATAATTGACAAAAACACACAAAAAAAGCGTTGCAAATTAAAAATAAATAAATATGAGCTAAAAACAAAATTTTAAAATATTGTTAAACATGCATAGTTCAGCCATATTTTATTTTTAAGAGGCGGCCAACAATTATATGTTATACTACGCTTATCAAAAGCTATATTATGATATAAATCAATAGGTATATATAAGATTTTTATACAAACTAAACAGTTAATAAAAATGATAAGAAAAGAAAATGTTTAATACTTCTTGACTAGAATACATATAAATGTTATATATACTTATATATATATACTTACTTGCTTACCGACAGTAAATTATTATTTTTATTGCAACGAAAATTAAAATAAATGTACGTAGCACTTAACATTAAAACTACATAATACGTATACGCAAAGGTTGCAAAGAAAACCTACTATAATTTGTTATACATAAAAAGTTATTAACAATGTGTAACTTGGACATGTGTACATAAGAATAAGAAACTGAAGCGAGATAAATATAATATAAGAAAAACCAAATATAAACGTACAACATAGAGAGCCATTTAGAAGGTTTAAAAGTCACTAAAGTAACACTTCAATATACACAGCAGAAACAAATAAGATAAAATAAAATAGCAGATTTAAGTAGTTTAATAACAGGAAAATATATCATCCAGAACACATTAAATGAAGATCGATTTTAGAATATTAATATTTAAGAAATAAAATGTACATCAATAAAAATTAAACAGCTTGCAACTCGGAATATTATGACTCTCGTTTGTAATCATTTTTTTTAGCAGCGGATGAGTAAAGAACGCTTTCCTGTTCGTTGGCATTAGCAACAGAGGAGTGAAGAGTGTGTTCTTGGTCGTTGGCCTTAGCAACAGAGGAGAGGGGAGCGTTTTCCTGATCGTTGGTAATAGGAATGTGTTCCTGACTTTTGACTTTAGCAGTAGAATAAAGAGGGACTTCAAGTAGTGATAGAAACAGCCTCTGGCTCGGCCGCATCTTAAAAGAGGATGGTGAAATCAAATAGCTGACTGGAAAAACTCCAAAGACGAGTTGTACAACGCTGAATAGAAGGTTAAAGATGGATGCGACTAGAGAAAAGAGCAACACTAGCCAGACCACTAAAACGATGTTTTCTCCAAATTGGATATATTTTGGTCTAATGTGTGTACATTGGAATGTAAATTCATGCATATTTCCCAATCTCCGAACTTCTTTATTTATTAAAAATTTATTTGGAAAGTTATCGGGAATAAATGATGGCGAGAATCGTGCAGATCTGGCATAGGAAATATACGAGACACCCCAATAGTTGTTGCAAAATGCGGAAAAGATATATATGAGAATAATGTGAACGATAATTAGAATCAGTCGGGGCAACAAAATGCCAACAGTTACCATGACAATATCTAATATGGAGTGGCACTCATTTCTTGGTGGATCTCTGTGGTCTGTTTCGTGGATTAGTTCTTGACTTGTGAACTTAGATTTGTTCTTAAGAAGAGTCACAAGAGGACTAAATAGAGCGAACATTCGCATGAGTAGATCGTTCAAATATATCCAAATCAAGTATACAACAGCCATACCAAACAGCACTGAAGAAAGTTTTTGAAATCCCAGGTAGTAAGTTTTCATCATTGAAATGTCGTATTCTTTCAACTGTTTATTCAGATTATCCGGCATAATTTTTGAACTTAATTCTGTAAAGCGGCCCAAGAATTGATTGATTGACATGGAATGCGAGTCAATCCAGTTATTAGTGAATTCTTCCGGGAAAAGGCAGGTAAATATCTGATCTCGTTCTATCATTACAGAAATCCAGGAACCCATTGCAAGTCCTAAAAGAATAAGGGGAAATCCGGCGACAAATACACGATCTAATCCAGTTGCTGCCAACATTTTCACCTTCTCGAACAGTCTGGTGCGTATTTTAATTCAGTAAAAAGTATTTATTTTTCTGTCATGTGCTGGATGTATATCCAGAGAACTCGTAGTTAACATTTAGAAATTTTGCAATTATGCTGTCCACATATTTATCAAGATTTTACTAAATTGTAGATGATTCTCTGCTTGTTATGCAAACGCAGGAACTATTAGAGTTTGCTAATATAGCCGAATGTAGCGAGGACAAATGTTTAACGTTAAGATCATTAAACAGATAATTCAACATGATTGTGTATACAGAAACATTTTAATCGTTTAAAAGTCGTTGAAGAAATATGTATTTTCCTCTCTACATAAAATCTTGTTGTATCTGTAAATAGTTAATGATGGTTATTAGCTGATTTTACAAGTAAGATTCTGAACCGATAATTGCTCTATTCGCTGTCTACATTATCACCGGATGTTCAACGAAATGATTACTGTGAATAAGAAAATCATTTTTGATTGATATAAATAAGTGGACAACATAATTTCTAAATTGCAGTTCAGTTAAAATTTCAGTCGCGAGTTATTTGAGTAGTAGGGAGGGGGAACGAGAGGAAAAAGACCCAAGGGGATATGTGGGGGAGGGAGGGGTGTCTATCAAACAGGGAGGAGTCTCGCAACCAGAGGGGGGGGGGTTCCCATCTTTACACCTCTCAATCAATCAAAATCGAGACAAGGCTCTAGCCAATGAGACGGCTGTAAAAGTATCAAAAAGAACGCTCGCATCTGTTTTTGCTCATTCTAGTTTGCTTCGCACTTGTGTACGGTCGTATTATCAACTTCTCTCCTCACCATGCAATACACCGACAGTGACTACGCCGAATTTGATAATTTTCTTAACGATCTTTTTGTATTAATGACTCGCATAACTTACCAACTACACACCATGTCATTGTCTCGCCTCAACTTCTTCCACCGGATTTAACTACATCCTCTTCAGCACAGCTCTGTTCTATCTCGACCCCGAGGCATATCTCTATCTCTGCTTCAGTCCCGCAGAACGACTCTACCCATCCATCAGCACAGCCCTGCTCTACCCCGACTCCGCAGGACGTTTCTACCCATCCATCTACTTCATCAGTACAGCCCTGTTCTGCCCCGTCTCAACTTCAACGTTCACCTGCGGCCAGTGCGCTAAGGTGATGAAAAGCCTGAAACAACTGCATAAACACAGACGTTCACGCGAGCCCGATAGCATACCTCCAATGGAAGACCATCAAGATAATATAGTTTCTCGATACTGCGCAGCATCCTCCTTTAATGGCACACTACGATACATACGATTTGAGCCAAAAAATCCCCCTGTCCAGCCTTCAGATTCCTCGCTGCCATCAGTGGACTGATTGAGTGAACAATCACTACCCTACTCAATGGCTGCATCAAATGCAAAGTCCACTCAGTCCTGGCTCTCCGCTTTATTCAAGTAGATCCTAACACCAGTGAAAACCTTCTTTCAGAGTAGCAACTCTTCTCACTTGTTACGGAAGTTGTCAACACTACATTTTTTTCGACTACATATACCATGGTCTTCTACCCCTGGTTGAAAAATTTATCCAAAATGGTTCCAACTGGATCATTGAATCAGTCGAATGGTTCGATATGCGGATCGTGAGGTACCACAGTATTCCGAAGATACGTGTCAAAAGTTTCACCGAGCTGCCTCCCCAACTGAAGGCCAAGCAAGCTGTCGTTAACGTGGACAATGGGATACGAGAGGACTGCTTTAAGTATGTTCTCCTATTGATACTACACAACGACGATATTAAATACAATAAAAAGCGATGCCGCCATGTAGTCTACAAAGAGTGGGAGGATGAGCTCAACTTCACTGGGCTGACCTTCCCAATTACTGGCGGTGACATGCCCCACTTTGAGCGACAGAACCCGGAAATCTTCATCAACCTACTCGAGTGGGAGGAGGAGAACGACAGTCATCCAGTTAGGATGTTGCGTACCTGCGGCTACCCACGGCAACAGGTTTATGAGGAGAACGACCGAGAGCCAATACTCATCAATGTCCTTACTTACCAGCGCGATGAGGATCACCCGACACACTACGTTGGAGTGGTTCATATCAATCGTCTTTTCAACAGCCGCAAGAATAAATAGCAAACACGTAGGGGATACAAACATTGCGAATGCTGCCTTCAACCCTTTAAGAAGGGAGACTACTTAAAGAGACACCCAGAATATTGCTACACAGGCCAACCCGAAACCCTCTTGATATTGAAAGTTTTCTCGAAGAGGATACAGACAGGCCCCTATCCAAGACTGTAACAGAACGAATCACTCACAAGGCAGCCGCTATCTCCTTGTTCCGCACCCCGACTTGAAGGCCCCACCCATACCCCCGGACAATACAGAGTTTTTACAGGACAGGACTGCATTTACGACACCATGGTGCCTCTAAGTACCAATCTTGGCAAGGAAGTTTTTGAGTAGAACCAGGAGCACGGGAACCAGAAGGTCGTCATGACATCAGGAGATATAAAGAAACACTGTATGCGAAAACGATGCTACATCTGCGATATCGAGTTTGACAAGAACGACTCTACTTAGAAGCGCTGGAGAGTCCGAGAACATGACCATCTTACTGGTAAGTTAAACTTTTATCTCTTTCTAATTTCACTATATAACACTAATATATATTTTTTCCCCCACTTTTCAGGTGCATACCGCGGAACGGCCTGCCAGGAATGTAATGGAAAGATGAGGCTACGAAACAACTTTCTCCCAGTCTTCTTTCACAACTTTCGAGGCTATGATTCCCACATCATCTGCGAAGAGGCTCTTGGAAATGTGGCCGGATGGTAGGTCTCTGTCATTGCCCAGACGAAGGAGCGCTACATGGCGATGGATGTAGACTTTACCGTAGAGTCGAATATTATCAATGACGGGGATAATCAGCGCATAACAACAATGAAGATTGGATTCCGGGACTCTCTTCAATTTATGATGTCCTCTCTCGACTCATTGGTGAGGAATCTCTCCCCCAAGCAGCTGACTCACAACTGATGACAGTTTTGGCAAGATCGATCTTCGCAAGGGGGTATTTCCCTATAGCTATCTCACCGGCCCCGATCGATTGAAGGAACGAGCACTACCGCCGCGGGACGCATTCTTTGACAGTTTATCCCAGAAGGAATGCAGCCCTGAGAATTATGCACAGGCTCAACTCGCATGGGATACTCTTGGGTGTCGGACTCTAAGAGACTATATATTAGCCTATCTCAAGCTCGATGTATTCCAGCTGGCTGACGTATTTGAGGTCTTTCAAGCTCTTACGCTTAGGGATGATGGACTGGACCCCTGCTATTACCTCACTCTCCCTGGACTGAGCTGGGACTCGGCCTTCAAAATGACTAATGCAAAGGTAAAAATAGTGTGTGAGTGCCTTGAATGAACTCCTATTAATTTTCTCCCTTTAATCCCCTTCAGGTCGACTTGATCAAGGATGCAGATACGTACTGCTTTGTAGTGAGTGGCATTAGAGGGGGGATGACTTTTATCAGCTCACATCACGTCGTTTAGAATACACCTAGAATACCGGACACCTTCAATAAGGATGAGCCCGAGGTTGAAATGCTGTATGTGGACGCCAACAACTATGGCAACGCTCTCTCCCAGAAACTGCCGCAATCGGACTTCAGATGGATGACAGAAGAAGAAATTGGCCGCCTAGATATCAACTCTTTCGATTACAGCGGAGATACCAGCCATCTCCTAGAAGTAGACCTACACTATCCAAACGATGTATAAGACAAGACGTGCGATCTCCTGCTAGCACCAGAATCCTGTACAATTCCGGAAAGATGTTTCTCGTCTTCCATGAAGGAGCAGTAACCATCTCCATGGTGATCAGTAGAAATCTCACAAAGGAACCCGTAAGCTGATGCTAACCCACTGGGACAAAGAAAACTATGTCATCCACGGCCGTCTACTACAAATCTACCTCGGCATGGGCCAAACAATCAAAAGGTACACTGCGCAATGAAATTTTGCCAAGCGGCATTTTTGGAGCCCTACATTGCTTACAACTCCAAGCGACGTCCGCAGGACGCCTCCACATTCGAGAACTTTTTTTATAAGCTCAAGAACAACAGCCTCTTCGGGAAGACAATGGAGAACGTTCGCAAGAGGTAAGCACCGTCTCTCTCTTTAATGATTTTTCATTTTCTAATGCATGTCACCCCTCTACCTCCCCATTAGAATGAAGGTCCGTCTCTGCACCTCGGCATAGTCATTCACCACCTACGCATCACGACCCGAGTACTTGTTTTCTATCCA
Source organism: Invenusta paracnida (assembly GCA_036023295.1). Taxonomy (NCBI): domain Eukaryota; kingdom Metazoa; phylum Platyhelminthes; order Proseriata; family Coelogynoporidae; genus Invenusta; species Invenusta paracnida. The sequence goes on from JAYRBW010028737.1 coordinate 8,069, forward strand.
ATTCAATGTTTCTCTCGCAGGTATCAACTTAGCCAAGGATATGGTAGTATTAGATAAGCCCATCTTCATCGGACAAGCCGTCTTGGATTTGTCCAAGCTTATCATGTACGACCTTTACTACTCCACTCTCAACCGATACGCCGACGAATTTGGAGGGAAGATCGAGATCGCTGGAAAAGACACCGATTCCTTTTTTTAAAGGTCACCAAAATCTCCATCAATGATCAGCTGATGCCTCGTTTAATACAGGACAACATTTTGGACAGCTCCAACTTTCCCAAGGACTATCCCTTCTTCTCCAACAACAACAAGGCAAAGCTGTGATGTATCAAAGACGAGGCCGCCGGCAAACCATTTTGAGAATGGGTGCTACTGCGACCAAAGGCCTACTCAATGCTGACAGAAGACGCGAGGGAAATCGAACGGGCCAAGGGGGTGCGACGAAGCACACATACACTGGAGATTTCACATGAAAACTTTAAGGAGGCCTACGAACAACAGACAACTTTTCACCATGTTCAGCGTAGAATTGGATCTGTCAACCACCAGCTATACAGCCTCACATATAAGAAGAAAAGCCTATCCTTCTTTGAGGACAGGAAGACATGGGTAGATTTTGACTCGTCTCTTCCGTATGGAAAAAAACCGTCTCTGTACTATTAAGAGACAGCACGCAAGAGAGCCCTCATCCTTCTTCGAATCCTCGAACCGTCTGCCAAGAGACCTCGTAATGACTAATTTCCTTTATGTTACTACCCATCTCCCCTCTCTCTTTATTATATCTTTGTAAACCTTTATAGATCCCGCCTCCTCCCTATTCATGCCTAGTTTTTTGGTTATATTTAGGCAATAAAGCATAAATGTTTTAAAATGTCTCTTTATTTTGGAGAAATATACATCGCATATAAAGTTAATAGGAAATAGTCTCATATGATAACAGGGGACATATAAAGTTTTAGCCAGTATTTGTACGAAATATATAAGTACATTTTAGTCAGTAATAATTATATTAGTTGAAAATGAACTCAGAATTGGAAAACAAATTCATAAGATGATTTCTAACTTCAGCAAGAGTTGTACGAGCATTGCGGTCCATAATAATGACTTTGCCAGTATAAAACAAATTTACAAGTGTAGGCGACCATTGGATAAATCGCATTGCAGGAAATAGTTCAGGTTCATAAGTACATGCCTTTGAGAAAGATTCATGAAAACGACAAAGATTAATATTAAATGGTAGAGTAAGTTTAAATGTCTCCTATATTAGCATTTGGTTACCGATTTTAAAAAAATTACCGATTTTCAAATATTTGCCGGAAATTCGAAAATTAGCTATATTAAAGTATATCATATATTCTCTCAGATATAAAAATATATAAAACATTCCTTCATTCAGTTAGTAGATAATCCAATATGAAATTTATTACCGCTTTTCAAAATATCAACGATTTTTCAATATATCACCGATTTTTCAAAATATCACAAATTATTTTAAATAACATGGAAGATATATTTTATCATATAAAACACTTATGTCAATGTATGAATGTCAATAATGTTACATGTAAGTCAAATTTTATAAACAGAGCAATGCCCATTCTGATTCCAAAAAATAAAGTAACATATATTGGTTTATTGCATTTATCATATTACATAAAATATTACTATACACAATAATCAGCTTATTTATTAGGCGCAGACATAGATAAGGCATAAGATAAGGTTTGTAATGTAAATTTGTTCAACAGGTGGTAGTTTTGTACTTTAATGCTATAGTTAAAATGTTTTCTAAAAATTAATAATGCTACAAAATATATGTAGCGTAGACATTACTTATAATTTATCATATAAGTATGTCAATAAAACTTGTGAATTATAAAATTATTAAAATTATAAAAAAAAGTTATAAATTAAATTGTTAAATAAAAAATATTATTAAAAAAATTATTATAAAAATTATAAAACTATAAAACGCAATTTACTATTAATTTCGAAATATGCGAAAATGAAAGAGAAACTTTTCCGGTAATTATTTATCGTTAATATTTTGAAAAATCGGCGACAAATATTCTCCTGTGAAATTGGGAGAGTCGACGTGTAAGATATTAAGTTTTTCGTGTAAGAACATTCTACTGCCTGATAAAAGTCCACATTGCGCTTACATACTACTAAAGTAATCTATAGCTTTATATATAAACAGTAGAGGAGAAGAACGCAAGTCATAATATAATCTGTAAACATGAATACAGTACACGGACATTTTTTATGTGAAATTGTCAACGCTGGAGGCGATATTAAGAAACGTAGAAAATTTATTACAAAGGCAAAGAGCAGTCAATTGAAAACTATCGTCGCACTCTTGTACAATATATTGAAGAATATAAAAAACAAGGGTCCTCAACGAATTAAGCTAGACAGGTGGACATATGTGATTAGACCCAAGGAGAAAATCCGCCAATTTGTTTATAGCTGTTACAGTCACACACACTTCATAAAAATAATAAAGTCCACATTAAACCAAATGCGGTTAACTATATACAACGCACACTTGGCAGTAATCAGAGCGGAGGCCTGTTTCCTCTCATTCTCCACCTTCTTGCGCCAGCCGGTAAGGCTGCACTTGCAGGCACTGTATCGAGTGGAGTTGGTTTGGGTATATTGAAACTATTGAATAAATAATTCCTAAAGCAGATGACTATCGTCAAGTGACTGTGATAAACGATACTGAAAACACTTGCTCGATGAAGAACTCGAAACCTTCTGTGTAGATGAGTCCGCTCTACCTATTGATTGGGTAAAAAAGATTTACGCTCACAAACTGGAGGAGGAACGGAAAAGAGGTGTTGAGGAAAAGACTAAACAACATGTTGAAAACTCCCCACCACCATTACCTCTCACTATAGTACAGAGTATTATTGATAAATTACCTATCCAGATGCGAGCGCGGTATCCTAGTAGTATCCATGCTAGTGGTATTCTAAAGAAACTCATTGCTATTTGTTTTACATTGGATAGTGAAGGCCAAGAAGTCTGAGTCGGAGTCTCCCCTTGCTAATGCATTTATTATTGACTTGCTCAACTATGCAGTTCTAAATGATAGAACAAAGACCCAATCTCCTACCGGGTGGAATACATTTATGGTTATAATAGACAGGTATGGAGATACAAAATTACCCTCCACAGTAAATTAACTTATGATGATGATGAGGCCAAAAGAATTGTCAAAAAGAATAGAATATCATTCATACGACTAACTAACAACTATGAGAATATTGCATAAACAGGAGACGGAAAATTCTGAAATATGTATAAAGGTAGATGAATCCATTCTGTTGGTGTATTAAAGTCATGGTAGATTGTAAGACAGATGAATAGTGGTAGAGGTAGTGATATACACGTGGTAGTGGTCTATATAAATAGGCTTTATTACAGTGGAGAGGTTATACTCGTGACAATCCCACTTGGATAACTTACGCTCAGCTAACTTGTGTTGAGGATGTTCCATATAAATAAAAGCGATGGTTTCTATATTGTGCTTCTGAGCAATGTGTATTAGAGATGTCAGTATAACAAACAGTCCGTCTCACTATATAACACAGCTGGCTAATATAACCAATCTCGCAGGTTGGACTAATGGATATGTCATTTGTCAATGCCATTAAAACAATCGACAAGGAGAACAGATACATATATGTGAGGCTGAAACAGAAAAGACCATTCCAGTAATATGCCCTCCCTCTGAGAAAATGATTACAAGTAGCGTTGGTACAGGCAGTGGACCCTCAATTATAAGTAATATAGATCCGAAAGTAGGGTTATCATCTATTGTGAAACATGAAGACTTTACACTTGCCTATAATAGATTCGAACGGAAATTTTTCCATTATAAGATTAAATCATAATATGAAGAGTATTAACATGGATCCCTATACGCATTTGTATTGGGATTCATAGAGAGAACTGTCGATCCTAAGGACTATTACTATGAAGATGGTGTTGTCTTTTTTACAGTCACCTTTATTTATTTTGTATCCAAATTGTTTGCGCTCAAAAGGCTCGCATTTTAGTTACGTATGATGCCACTTTGGGTGTGATGGACCCTGATCCGAAAACTATCTCATACTCGGTAAAGAGGAAACACACGAGCGGTCGCACAGATTTGCATTAACCTATAAGATTGAGGAAAAGATTACTACAGTCGA
>JAYRBW010028748.1:0-12270 GCA_036023295.1 Invenusta paracnida
TGTTCTTGTTAATGAATATTTGAATAATGAATAACACCATTTGTAAAATATAAAAGATTTATTAAGACTGCATACATTGTTCTGGGACACCCTGTATATAAAGATGCGTGTATACTTGTATGTATATTCATAATATGTGCATGTTTAGTATGCACAGTATATAGTTATACATGCACCTATAGAAAGTGTATAGCAGTTTAAGAGAACAAACATCATTCAGCAACATTTTTGTTTATATAATTTAATAGTTATTATTTCATTTTAAAAACGAACAATTAAAGAGGAACTCAAATATATACTATTAAAATGATGTAATTGGTGCCATAGAGTAATTCAGCAATTGATGAATATGAGATAAAAATGCTACAAATTATGCTACAATTTTTAATATTTAAAAAATGTATTTATATATATACGTTTATAATATGTACATATTTATATGTAAATGTAAATGTAAATGTATGCAATAAATGTAAGTACAAAGTTCATAACATTTTAATAGAACAAAAATTACCTCATCGGATTTTTATTTAAAAGTTTTTGTCTAAATTACTAAATGTAAAGCACTATTTTATTTTGATGAATAATTTTTGTTTCTGTGCTTTCGATCCATTTAAATGAGGGTCTTAATAATTTTTAAATAAAATTCTCATGTATTTTTACAAAGATTTATTATTTTTTCTTTCTTACTTACCTTATATTTATGAATATAAACATATATTTAACATACCATAACTTTCTGCTTCACCTTTTTTAAATCGGTCCAAATGATTAAAATTAATTAAAATTATTAAAATACAATACCAAATATATTTTTAATGGGGTAGTTTAATTTTGCTTAAAATTGTGTAATTTCAAAATGACAAATGTATGATATCAGTCGTAAGAAAACTGCATTAAATTACTTTTTTTTTCATTTTGTGCTATTTGCTTTTGTAAATGCATCAAATTAAAAAATACACATATCTAAAAATATATTATATACGTTTCTTGTTAAGCTTTTTTTAAAACATTATCTAAGCATCTTACTCTATATGTGCTCCTTTGTTAAGATACAATTTGCTTGAGATCAAATATCTTCAAATAAAAAATCAATTTTTATTAAATCTTGGGGAAATTAAGAATCCAAACAAAATGTTTAAAACTGAATTGACCAGACTAAATTTTCAGGATTTCTAAAGAATTATGTATTAAAAAGTTAAACAGTGAGGGTAACAAGGATGTTCAAAAGGAAAAAACTGACATTTGAGATTTGAAGGTAATTGCCAATGAACTCATAGATCATAAAGATCAAAGTAAGACATATTTTAGAAAACATAAAAAAACTGATTACGTATAATGTAGTCTAAGCTAACTTTATGCTTTTTAAAATTGTATTTTATATTTCAGGTGTATAAGCAATTAAACATTAGATTTCTAATCAAATTTATTTATATTTTTACGTAAATGTTTAGTTAAGCCAGCTATTTCGGTGATTATGATTTTTAAGTTGAAGCTAGTTATTTACTAGTAGGAACCTACCTTTTGCTTGTACAAGGTGCTAATTAGGCTTGAAACTCATACTTTTTTTCATGCTGCCGCCTTAAGCATTGTTTTTATTTGTACAGCCATACTTTGTACATAACTCTGTACCTAATTCTTAATTCAGTTTTTTTAATTACACCATTTTCTACAAAAATGTAATGTTTTTTTTAATTAAAGTATTACTGACATTTGCATTCACTATTTTGAAATAGTCATTAATTCACTTCCTTATGACGTCGGGGTACCTAAAAACTGTGACCCTACAAGTGGGAAGATATGGTGCCAGACCTGCATATACTGAAACACTGACAATGCCTACTCATAATTACTATGCATTACTCACATATTATGTATAATAATGCTTAGTTAAACATTTTGCAATCATAAATAATACGAAATATACATTTTTTTTTAATTTAACATTTATCATGTAAATTATGATACATAAACAAATTAACTACGATCTTTATGAATAATTTTGAGACTATAACAAATAATGAAACAAAGGATTGAAGTAGAATTTAAATTTTAGCTCTTAATATTATTATTCAATGTATTTTATCGAATGACAGCTTTTTGAAAAAAATTAATTAAATAAAATTATCCCACTAAATGCACGTTTGACACTATAGGTTCCGCCACTTTGGATTTTATTATTTATCATATTTATAGATATATAATTAAACAAGATTAGGTAATAAGTAAAAATGTATCATTGAAAAATATTATAAATGCGCTTTTCGTAAAGCACAAAACATTCAATTATAAATCATTTGGTCTAATAAGCCATAGATAAATTAGTACGTATATAGCTAGTATCCTTTGAACTAATTATAGATACAATTGTATTTTTTAAAATGTTTTTAAGCAATAATTAAAAACGTATTTTTTCACTCAATGAATCAATTCAAGAAAGTTTACACAGACTCATGAATAGAGTGTCGAAGAACAGGAATATTTTCAGCGAAAACTTCTTTAATTACGTTCTCGTAAGTTGAAACATTACGACGCATTATATCCAAACATGGTCCCAATAATCGCTCAAATGATTCTGTTGTGATTAATGCAAGCTTTACATTTCCGACAGCGTAAGCGCTAGCTGCTCTCGGATTTTTCGTTAATAGTGCAAGTTCGCCAAAATAATCACCAACTGTTAGAAAAGTCATTTCATGTTCATCTTTTTGTCCTTTTTTCTTCATTGTTATCTTAACTTTTCCAGCTTCAATGAAGTACATTTCATTGCCGGGCTGACCCTGAGCTATGATAATTTCATTATCTTTAAACGTGACAGTTTGAAAGGCGTCCAGTAGTAGCATGCGCTCGTATTGTTTCAATTCAGTTAGTATAGGCACTTTCTTTAAAAGATCCTCAAAACTTTTTCGCTTTTTCTGTGCTGACGTAAGAACTATCAATCTAAAAGTTGCTCTGTCCAAGCACCACAAAGTTCCATTAGATGTTGCCACAATAGTCGCTGCTCTTGGTGTGTTATACATCAAAGCTAACTCACCAAAACTCCCACAACTGTTATATTCACCTTGGTTTTTAGGAGGCTCATTTGGTTTGTTACAAACAAAAATATCATAAGAGCCAGATTCGATGACAAAAAAATGCTCCCCATACTCCCCTTGGACGATAATTTTTTCATCTTTTTTTACTTTTTTTTCAAACATAGCCCCGACTACATCTTTCATTTGGTCTTCCTCTAAACATTGAAATAAAAATGTAGATGTAACTGATTGAACAAGTCGTTTCATCTGGTCCGGGGTCTTTGGATATGTCTTAATTTTTTCAGCCTCTTCAGAAGATACACTCGGGTCAATGCTAGAAGCAGTCACTCCTTCCCTTCGACTCCTGGGTACATCATGAGGTATTTCAGCTGTTTCCATTAGAAAATATATGTTCTCATTTATATCTCGTGACTGATTATGATTCACCACACTTTATTTCACAAAATTTTGTTTTATTTGATATGTTCAAATCAATAGTGAATAATTTAATTAACAACATTTAATCAGAATATTGACACTGATTGATTAGACAATGTGGTAGCACAATTTTTTAGTGTATTTACATATTTCCGCTAACATATGTGTATTGATTTAAATTAATACATTTCTTACATTTCCTGTTTTTGGTGGTACATGTACGTAAGTACCTATACGACTTATGAAAGGATAATATGATTCGGGTTTAGATGATGAAGAGGTAAACTTTTGTGTTTTTATAAATATTTTTACTAAATAGATGTCCCGCAATATGTTGCCGACAAAGAAGCACAATTAATCACTTTACGGGATTGAAATACATATACATATGAATAGGAGCATTATTTGATTGATATCGATTAGATTGTTAACCCTTTCTTTACTGCCGCTCAGCTCACTGATTCGCGCGAGCATCTCTGCATCACTATCTGTTTGTATGTTGAAAATGAAGCATTATTATGAATTACTTTACTGTGCCAAAAGTGGAAAATATTTTTAGGAGAATTTATTATTCAAAATAATGGACGGTAAACGAAGATCAACCGTTTTTAAACAAGAAGACATGTAAAAGTTAAGCATTTATTTTGACCGATCCAATCTAGAAATATTGTATCAAGAGGTTTTCTATCTTTTACCTATTATTTTGAACTTGGTGAGCATAAGTAAATAAGAAGTTAACAGATGAAAGGCTCTATATGAATGGAGCTTGAAGGCAATAATAAAAGTACAGTTTAAATAAAATGTACCATGTTAGACTGTTCACTTTTTTAAGAGATAGACGCCTTATTAAATTAATTTGTTAGAATATTGATTAATTTGTGCAAAGTGCATAATCCAAAAGGTTATTCCATGCAAAAACGCAAGGTTTAAAATTGACAAATTTAGCATTGCATTGATTTTACAGAAATATCACATTAGATAATGGCATTAGATATTTATGCTCGTAAAACTCAATGCAATAGTTCTATTGTCACTAATATAGAGTAATAACTAGAGAGTAATATAAACTATACTATAATATTACTCTATTGGTCACTTCTTTTTATGAATGTTACAAATTATATCGTTAAATATTTACGTTATAAATGTAAATCGATATAGTTAAAATATACACTAACATATATTAAAAATACTTAACACTAACACTGCGACTTAACACCAAACATAACCTCACCCAATGTCATAGAGATTAATGAATAACGTATTTAACTAATAACAACGTAGTTGATATTAAGCAAGAACAAGAGCGTCAGCAATTAGCTTCACTATTAACAGCTCTATAGTCATAAGGCTGTATTAATAATGCGTTCCCTACAGGTAATTCCCTTTATCCACAGCTATTTTTCCACACCACAGGTTGCCACAGTTTCCACATTTTTTGAGGGGAATTGATATTAATAAAGAATCCCAGTAGGTAATTCCCCGTACGTTCAGGGGAATATTTTAACCTCAGTGGTATGTGGTAAGAAACTTTTCCCTTTAGTTTTTTTAATTTTTTGATATCTTTAATTTGTATACTAAGTTTTATGTTTTAATTTCATCATCGTAACAATTAATAATTATCCTTGAGATTTTTTAAATACAATAAATAAATGGTTAACATTTTTTCTCCGTATTAAAACTGCGAATGTTATAGATCTCACAGCTTTTGACTTGAGGGGATGCTTTATTATTAATACGGCGTATTAATGCTATAGGTGTATAGTTTAGGCCTATTTTTGACCGCTAATAAATCAGGCTGGAAAGCTATTTTTGGTATCAGCATAATCACCTAGCGTTAAGGAACAAAATGCAATATGAGCTTTTAAAATGGTTTCTAGATACTTTTCGATGGAAAAAATTTTCCAATTTTCAAGTTTTTGTTGTCAAATTTTGATGAGTTTGACAGTTTAGACGTATACCTATGTTCCATATTGATCTATATAATTATGCACTTTAAACAGAAAGTATTGTAGCAATTAGATTTTGGTACCATGTTTATATCAATTTCTTTAATGGGTGAACTATGTATCATCAATATCATTTTAACTTTTTGTTTTTTAAATCTTGGTGCCCTTTTTATATCAATTTCCTTATTAGCTGTACTTTATCATCAATATTATTTCAACGTTTTGTTTGAAAAGCCCAGTTCTTGGCTTTTATTTTTGCGGCAATGTTGTTTTTTGTTTATATAAGAATAATTATATTAAGAATAAGAAGAAATAATTTTTCATCGAAATTGACTCCTTTTAAAAAGTTTCTAGAAACCTTTTCAAACGTTCATATTAAGTGCATTTTGTTCCTTTGCGCTTGGCGATTACGTTGATTCTAAAAATATGCTTTTAAATACATTCTGGCCTAATTTATTAGCGGTCAAATATGGGACTATTTTACTTAGCATTAATGATTAGAGCTGTTAGCATCTCTCAAGCTAATTGCTAATGCCCTTGTTCTTGGCTTGACATCTTTTTTTATTTTCGTCAGCATAGTTTATTGATATTGAAGTTTTATCGAATAATACAGTAATTTCTACATAAAATAATCTTCTTAGAATAATCAATGGAATTATATCAATGAAAGCAGTACAACAGTCTTACCTAACGATGTGTAACGAATTCAAATCGCTGATTTAAAGTAAACACTATCTATGGTAAGCATAAAAATACACATTAGACAGAAAACTATATAATATATGGTTTTCTGTCTAATGTATATATTATATGAAATTTAACCAAAATGGATTTATTTCAAACTAAAGCGAAAAATTTCGATGCGGAAAAACTATTTAAAAAAAATGGTATCAAGCGTTTAAACTAAAATCTACAAAAATGCTTATAAGTTAATAATATTTAGAAAAAATATAATTCCTTTGGAAATTAATCAAATATTAACCATATATTTATTAAATTTACTTAATAATTATTTACTCTATAATATTAACAATGACATTTTTTTCAAATATTGTTTATTTCAAACTGTTTTTGTTTTGAAAATTGATAAATAATAAAAGGAATAAAAATGTAGTTTATAATTTTATTAAATATTTTCAATAGATAATTACAGGAGTTATTGAAATGTTATTAACTGTTATTGAAATAGATTCAGAAATGGTTAGGAAATAAAGAATTTTATAGAATTTTATAATCATATTAATTAATAAGTATTTCAGTTAAGTTTAAAGCCTTCCTTATAAAAATAACTAAAGATATATATGTATATTAAGATCCAATATATTTTATTTTTAAATACAACTAATATGTTTTATTGTGTTCTTTACAATGGTAAGTAAAAATTATGTTATAATGTAAAAATGTTTGTCTTTAAATCCATGATGTATTGATGCATTCAAAATTCATAGTCATCGTCGAAAACTTTTTCCTCTGGACGTCAGATTGTTTCATGGAACGTTTCATGTTATAGGTGTGTGTTCGTATATTTATTGTTGTATCTTCTGATAGTCTGTCGTTTCTTCGGAATATTGGCTTCCTTTCATCAGAGTCATAAAAATACAGTCAATAATAAAATAACTTGCCATGTATATTTGGGAAATGTCTTTAATCTCCAAATACTTTATTACACCCACATGCAGCGCAACGTTTAACCATTTTACAAGAAAATTTTTTAAAACGAGGACCCTAGAAATGGCTGCTGTTTACACTATTGATTTTACCCTAATAAAATATCTTTATTTTTCAGTGATAAAATATTCTTTTTCCGCGGATTACTTCCATATATCCAAATAAAAATAAATTATTTTAAGTTTAAAAATAGACTAAAAAATATAACAATACTATTACATGTTGGTTTTAAAAAATAAAACTGTCAATATACTACAATTCAATATTTAGATTTGTCAACTAGGCTATATCTTTAGCAACAGCCTAGAGACGAAGCTCTATGTATCTTTACTCTATGAAATAAACAGCTCACGCATTTATAATATAAGCGTGGCATAAAAAATATATATTTATACCTATTTTCTTTAGAAATCAAAAATTTAATATGCGAGTCAAGATTGAAAACATAAAAGTATATAATATTTTGATTGTATAAATTATGCTGTCTTCGGTCGAATAATATAATTGTTTTCAACTAAATTTTAATCGTCTCCACTACATTTCAATTCATAGATTATTATAGTGTAATGTCCACCAAAGTGCGTACCTAATTGCCTATATTAATAATAATTAATCATTTGTGTACATAATGAACTAGACATAGACGATTTTTATAAATATATTGTTTAACATGTCTTATTATAATTATATAATGTATTAATTATAATTCATATGTATAATTTAGCTGAAATTTTGAATTTATAGTTTAGGTACGAAAATGAAGTTTCAAACTTAATGCAATATTGTTACTTTACAGTCTAGTTTGAAAGAGCCATGGTTCTAATTTAGTCTAAAATGAAAATATTTTAAAAGTTTCCAAAAGTGTTACTTTTTGGATGATTTTCAAATGGCGCATTGTATCAATTCTGTGTTTTTGATATATTTAAATTCCTAATATACATACATAGGAAGAAAAGGTTTGTCTCTGGCAATGGAATGATCCAATTTCAGTTTTAATATGAAGTATTTGCAAATTACTTCTGACTCATAAATTTATCAATTTCAATAAGATACGACTGAGGATATTTTAACAAAGATATATATCATTAAAAGAAAAAAATTAACATGTCTAAGTGGTTACAACGATTGACTAAATGTTTCCTATATCCAATACATTTAACTTGTAAAAATGTTGTGCATTTGATTAAACATAAATGAATAGAACGATTGGAGAATTAAAACAAAACTCACACTATAAATGAAATTCGTTTTATTAAAAAGATGCATGTTTTAAAATAATGGGGCTAAATAAAGTAAACCAAAGGTATATTTTTATTTTGATTTTGAGTTCGTCTTCGATTTTGAATGCCGAAGAACAGGAATTTTTTCTCCAAAAACTTTTTTAATAACGTCTTCGTAAGTTGAAACATTACGACGCATTATATCCAAACACGGTCCCAATAATCGCTCGAATGATTCTGTAGCAATTAATGCGAGCTTTACATCTCCTATTGCATAAGCGCTCGCCGCTCTTGGATTTTTCGTTAATAATGCAAGCTCTCCAAAATAAGCACCTTCGGATAAGAAAGTCATCTCATGCTCTTCTTTTTGTCCAATTTTCTTCATCGTTATTTTAACTTTCCCGGATTCAATAAAATACATTTCTTTACCTGGTTGACCCTGAGCAATAATAAGCTCGTTATTTTTAAATGTTACAGTTTCAAATGCATCAGATAAATTTAAGCGTTCATATTGTTTTAATTCTGTTAATATAGGCACTTTTTCTAAAAGAACCTCAAAACTGCGCCGTTTTTTTTGAGCTGAAATTAAAACTATAGTTCTAAAAGTTGCTCGATCCAAGCACCATAAAATTCCATTAGAAGTAGCTACTATAGTTGCTGCTCTTGGTGTGTTATACATTAAGGCCAATTCACCAAAGCTTCCAGAACTTGAGTAAGAACCCATGTTTTTAGGAGATTCTTTTGGTTCATCACTCACTAGAATATCATACGAACCAGAATCTATAATGTAAAAATTATCTCCAGGTTCTCCTTGAACAATAATTTTTTCACTTTTCTGAACTTTTCTTTCAAACATAGCACTGACTACTTCCTTCATCTGTTCTTCTTCAAGACAATGAAAAATAAATGTTGACTTCACAGCTTGAATTAAACGTGCTAACTGATTCGGGGTTTTAGGATAGATCTTAACACTTTTTCGATTTGAAGCCGACTGAGCATCGAGACTTTCAGCAGCAACTCCTTGTCTGCGTTTTCTGACTTCTGCTGGGGCTTCGTCTGAGCTATTGGTCATCGGTATTTGCCGATTTTATAATATCATTTGCTCTATTTCATTAATATTTTATACTTTCGCTATTTATTATGTGAATCCATATTGTAAAACATTACTCATTGACTTTAAACAGGTAATCGATAATCAAAAATATTAGCTTAGTAAATTTGGCTCATTAAACGCCATTACATTCTGGGTCATTTTGAAAATAGAATAATTTAAAATGGAGATATATTTTAGATATCGTAAAATATATTTCCAAACGAATAAACGCCTGATATTAAAATTACCGCATCGTTCAAGCTAAGAACAAGGGCATTGATTAATGTATACACCATTAAGAGTAATGAATACATAGTGCGTCGACTCCAAGGTGGTTGCTATGCAAAAGCGTAAAAAATGATTTTATCTCTAAAGTTCATTTTAACTAAATGAAATATAGATTGTGCGTAGATTTGGCCATATCCAAATTGAAATATAAAACAATAAAAAACTTTAAATTTAAATTTTTAATGAAACATAATTGAAGGAGTATAAATTTTAATAAATATATTTGTAATACATCATTTTGCATATAGGTATGGGAAGTTATAATGTCACTAATAACGTCATTTATTTTTCATACTTAGCTATTTTCGATTTTTTTTTCAAAAGCGTATTAATGGTAAATAATAAGATTAAATGAGCTATATTTACTTTATTATAAACATAACAACCTATTTATGAGCAATAAAAGTTGCATATTATTTCAGAATAAGACTTATTTATTCCTTACTTTGTGAACAAGAGCGTCAGCGATTAGCTTGAGAATTGATAATCTATAGTTATTAATGCTAAAGAGAATAGGTCAGTTCTTGATCGCTAATAAATCAGGCTAGAATGCATTTTTAAGATCATTTTTGTATCGTCTAGCGCTAAGGAATAAAATGCACCTAAGATAAACTTTTGAAAAGGTTTCTGAATACATTTTTAATACGTTTTGATTTTTATGAAAAGTGTTTCTTCTTCTATTATCACATATATCAAAACTAAAACAACAGCATCGCAAAAAAACAAGAAATGAGCACCTCAAAAGCTTAAATATACAATGAAATTGATGAAATGTAATACAGTTTTTTAAGAAATTAATATAAAAAGGGCACTCAGATTTAGTTGTCTATACAATACTTGCTGTTAAAAATACATAAACCTACATGCATATCCATGTATAACTACAGATCATAGAGAATAATATATGCATATCTAAACTGGAAAATTAATCCAAATAATGGAAAAAAAAAATTCATGGCAATGATGTCAATTTTTACCATCTGATATTTATTTGCTTATTATGTAACAATTTACTATGTATTCATGTGAGTTTCATTGCTTCTGTGAAATTTTTCCGTTTCCAAGAATTTTGATAGAATATTGATTGTATTATTTTTATGAATTTGGGCCGTTCGCTAAGAGAAGGGGTAACCAAGTGATTTTAATAACATTAAAATGCTCCAGATCAATGCTGACGACATCAGATCTAGCAAAACGGAAATTGAGACGTTAGCTAGTGACGGGAAGTACGAAAACATATGTTTTCAAGAAAATAAACTCACTTCTTTCGCCGGCTTCCAACTTAATAAATTCACATGTTTCAGAAAAGATAGAGCTACAGAAAGAAATGCTGGTGCCGTCAAAAGCGGAGGTCTGGCCATTTTATTTGAGAACTGTTAACATCTGCGTATAGTATAATATAGGAGGATGAGTTGATTAACGATAACAACCCAAAGTGGATGGAATAACCATTATTTAGAGGAGCTCCTTAACACCAGTCTTATGGAATCCCACTTTAACATCCTCGATAAAACTCCTAAATTAATGATCAAAGAGAGGCTCATGTTCGAACTGGAATGGTTCGAACTGAATTGAAAAGAAGATCATGTACCGTATCTCTCAAGAATTGTTGGCAAATATAACACTGTGTTTTTGACTTTGAGTGTTTTATCCTTCTATGTAGTTGTTCTTTCTCTATATATAAATATATATATTTTTGTGAGGCATATGTCCGGGTCGCGTTGCATAACAGACCTATCTCAGGAGAACCAGGATACCATTTGGATTTTTTGGAAAGTATTTGTCAATACAGGGTAGGGGACAGTCAATGGTTTTCAGTCTATATTTAATATAAAGGTTAATTTAATTCCACAACACATGCAAAGTTTATTGCCTGAATTTTCGGTACCTTGTAACTTCCTCAGAGGCTAATAACAAAGTTAAAATACAGTGACTAAAACGAATCTTAAGTAAGAATGCAAGCCAATAAGACATGAAACAATTCAATAAACAAGACAAACTTAATACTGAATCAATATTATTAGCATAAAATTATATAATACTATTATGGATACTAGTATAATAAGCAGAGCATAAATGTAACTCAGCTATCGAAAAAAACAAATGCCGAAAACAAGAATTATTTATGCCAACACAACATAATTATAATATTATTATAGCAAGAGTACCTATTGGAAGATCAGGTGGATCTTGCAGTCCCAGCTGAGTAGTGAACGCAGTTGAAGGAGTCTGCATTCATAAATATGCGAAAGAACTTCTTAGTGGTAGCTAGGAATTCCCTATTCTCATTTGATAGAGGATGATGGCCATTCATTCTTTCAAGGCTATCTTCATAAGCTCTTTACTGATAGTGTCTCTGCTACACAATCTGCGTTTGACCTCACTGTCGGCTCTTTGGTAACTTGGTTAGTTATACTGTTGGTCAATTCTTATTAACTGCGATTCCAGAATGATCCGGTATCTATTGGAGGTGGATTTAGGTGCTGAGATTTTTCCCATTTTGCCAGATCCTTTCAATATTATTATTAATAATAATAATAATAATAATAAGCGTTTATTTTTTCAAAAATGGGAATCAAAATAAATACAGAAAAAAAGCCAGA
>JAYRBW010028759.1:0-12270 GCA_036023295.1 Invenusta paracnida
CTAAAAACGTCAGCCTAAAGTTCGCGCGCACACAAAATGGCGAGTTGATCGTCCCTTTGTTTTAGTATCTCCCTGGAAATAAGATATTAACTATTGATTAATAATTTTTATTCCATTTTCCTATAATGACGAATTAAGTCATACTTTGTTTACATTTTTCTTTCGATAAAATAATTCTTGTTTCGTCGTCGTTTAATTTGTTCAAAAATTATAATTTGGTATTTCTGTAATTATTATTCTTTATATATTTACAATTTAATTGTTGAATCCTCAACCTTTATCGTATCAAAGAAATAAGCATGTTATAGTATCAAACCATTCTTTATTACTTATTTAATATTATTTTATATTAATTGGAGTTTACAAACATTTTTATCGTTGCTCAGGTATCATTTTATGTAATCTTATAATACAGGTATGTTATATTTTAATTTACTACCAAGGTATTATACATTACCCAAGGAAACTTGGTTTTACATACCATTTTTGAGTAAGAAAATATTCTTTCAAAGAATATCATTAGCATAAAGTAATTGTTAACTATTTCACATTGAATTTAAAAATAATAATAATATAATTATTATTCATTTTTGGTTAAAATGATTAAAATATATCTATATATAAATGTACAATAGATAAATAGTATCTACGTTTATTAACTATCATAATATATGTATTTCACTAAATTTGAATTCAGGATTTGTCAATGTTAATGTCAATTAGTATATCCAGATTTATTATAAATTCCACTCATATGCATGATGTACATTTTATAGTACATCAATACTTTGATACTTGAATATACTATTTTACAAGTTGGAATTTAGTCTTTTCCCTTAAATGACATTGCACAGTATTTCACAATTTTTTAATGTGTTTTAAAGCCTTTTTGGACTTATTATGTAGCAAATTCCATGTACAGTTGCCATCAAGCATACAATATCGGTAAATTTATTGTCGATATTATTTTCATTTAAAGATTCACAACCTAAAAGTTGTACTCTGTATGCGAAAATTAGCGTTTCCTACCGGCCCACTAATATTTCATTTAGTATTTTAGCATATTTTCCAATTATTTTAAAATATTTTTAAGAGCTGGACAATTGTATTCATTAATTATAATTATGAAAAAATAAAATCACAAAACACGATCAAATTTGTCAACCCTGTCTTTTTTCAACCAAATTTTAATATGTATGTGGTTAGTTGTACTTTCTGTCTGACATTGTTTGTTAAAGTTCAACATGGTTTGTAGAGAAGATATTGTTTATGGTTAATTTAAGTAAATTAAGTTGCTTCAATAATGTTAATTATATAAACTATGTATAAAACGAATCTTTTTTCGGACACTATATATATTATAGTTTAAAACTAAATCAATTTTTTAGACAGACCCTACAATTTGATGAGCCGTGCATTTTTTCCGAAGTTTCAGTTTAGATATTTTGAACTTGTCGGTTAATTTTGAGGTATAATTTCTGTTTTTGTTTTTATAATAATGGATTAAAGAATATTATTGAAATCTACAGTTAAATTAACTACCATAACAAAATAAAATTTGGAAGTTAAACTAAATATTTTCTTAAATGTTCTCAAAAGAAAAATTCAAGTGTGCTGTTCGTGGTACTTTCTGTCTTATGTGAAACAAACAGTATAAAGAAGGATCCGATCAAGTTGTTTGCTGATAACAATCAAATGTATAGCTTTGCTAACTACTCGCTTAATAATAACACAATTAGTTCGATAGACAAAAAACAAACAAACAAACAATAAAAGCGAGAGCGTCGTACATGTGAATCTGAAATCAGGAGCTTGTAACATTGTCGGAACTCTTTGAAGACGCATTTAATGTGCTCCCGTATTTAAGAGGGCATCTGTCCAATTCTCAAGATCATTTTGATTGTCATCTTATATAAGAGAGAGTCGAACGCAGACAAGAACTAAGTCAAGTTCACAATGCATCTAACTGCTTCTCTGCTCGCATTTTTCGTGTTTCTGGTAGTGGAAACTGCTGGAATCTCCATTAAAGATTGTGGAAGCAAGTCCATTCGACTCTATTCTGTCAGCACTAGTCCGAGTTATTTCCCAAATGGAGGGAAACTGACTCTCAACACTAAATTTGACATTCTTAGAGATATCGGTTCATCTAAAGTTTACGTTAACTTTCAAACCAAGGTAAATTGTTAATTTATTATTAACTTTTAAACGTTTAATATGTTATCTCTTTTTCGAACTCCTGTTTTCTACTCCAATCTAATCTTCTCAACTCCAACTTTTTTTTGCAGTTCTGGTTTGGATGGGTTCGAGTTCCCTGTATAAAGAACTTTGGTTCCTGCACCTATTACAATGCTTGCAATAAATTGAAAGGTATCCTATCTAATACCTGTCCCATCAAGGCGGGCAAAGTTAACATCACCAACAAAAAAATTAGTATCCCAGATATCATCGGACGTATAGGATCGTTTTACAGAGGCCGATATTGGGCTCGTATTACGGTGTCCGGACATATTTGTCTTGAGGTGGAAGGCGTTCTCAAATAGATCACATGACCTTTTATCTGATTGGTTTAATTCTTTCGGAGGAGTATTCTATTAAACTAAATCATTTTACTTTTGTTTAAACTGTGCGTAATCTATAAACTGTTGTCACTTTATCAATACACACATCTTCACTAAATACGTTTCTTTTTCTTGTGATGTTTCGTAGGTAACAATATCGAATTATCTATTTATTAGAATTAATTGTTAAGTGTTTAATTTAAACAAAATGATACCTATTCTTCATGTTTGGGATACAAAAAACGTAAGCAGTACCTACATCTTAAAATGCGACATCAGTATTTATTTTGGCCTTTTGTTATCATATGCATCGACATTAAATTTAAAAGCAAGTGGATGAAATAATTAATTCAAAAATAAAAAATATGAATCAACTATTTATTGAAGTATATGTATAATCACTTTTGCTATTAGACATGGTCCGATGTGTCTTTCTCACACACACACACATATTCAGGATTAGAGCTTTAAGACATCCTTGGCATCTGTATATCCCGATTGTTACTTATATTATATGACAAGGATAGTCAGATAAATCTACTATTGGCTTAATTGGTAAGCTCAGCTCACAGATTTCAATCAAACCACTAGATATGCTATACGGCTATTTTTAGCAAGCGTAAATTCATGAAATTGATGAGTAACCAAAATCAATTGCCCACTATGTACTTAGATATTTGCCAAAATATATAATTGTATATTTTAAATAAGTAAAAAATGATCTATGACACAGTATATATCCCTTTAAAAGACAAACCAATCGGACTTAGTAAAGAAATCAGCTGATATAACAACGTGATAATTTTTCTTTTCTCAATTGATTTGGGTTTTCTTATTTTATTGTAGGTTTCAGGATGATACTAGTAAAAACGTAACCGCACAATGAAAGAGAACGTCTTATAAAGGGTGTACATATATTATTTATTACATTTACTCACTTCCAAGCGTCGTAAATTGAACTAAATTTAATATTTTTATCATTATCCTTTCTGGCAACTAACTCTAAAATGAAAGCAAAAGTCTGAGTTATCAAAATAAGTATTTTGCTCAGGTAATTGGGATACAATCAAAATTGTATTATACGCTGCTAAAATTAGGTAAAATTGGGAAGATTTGGTGTTGAATTGGTGTATGTAAGTAAAATGATCCAAATCTTATTTTCACCAGTGTATATATTTCCCCAATAAGAGTGTTGCTATTTCTATTTCTAGGTCACTTTTAGATAATATTCGATGTGTCGGAAATCTGATTATACTAAATGCTATAACGTAAATTAATAGATAGAAATAATAATTACATTTATTATAAATAGAAATAACTAACGTAGATAATAAAAATGCTCTAATAATTATATATATATTTGAAAATGATCCCATATATTAATTAATTATGTTCTAGGAAGTATATTTTGATATCTATGGAATTATGTGATAAATATATGCTTAATATTAATTAATAATTAATCAAAGAAATATACATCTAGATTGCTCTATCAAATATTCTGCGATTTACAAACCTTTGTGGCCAAATGAATAAATATTTCTCTAGAAATTTTAATTTTAATTTTAATAGAAAATGTTTCTATTTATTGCGATCCTTCTTCAATTTAAATCTATTTTACAAACTCCTTCTCACAATTCTTCCTATTTATCTTCTTGTGAACGTAAAGCCCTTGATGATCTAAAAATTGATAATGACTCTATTTGAACTTAAAATGCTGATAAAGGTAATCTTTGGGTCATTTTCAATTATACTTATTACGTCACAGAACCATCTAGACAACCTATTGATTGAATTTTTGATAAAGTATTAAGTAAACACACCATTCAACTGATTAAATGATTACTAATTGTTTTTTATTTTTTGTATAAGATTTTTGTTTTAAATAAACATTAACTAATTTTTCTTCTCCAACATATTAATATTTTTCTGCGGAAATGTTATCTGTTACCTAAAATGCACAATCCTCCTGACCTTTGGACTATTACTCATATCATTCCTCTAGGTAGACCAATTGTTTCAGATCTCAACAGTGAATCCTATGTCAGCAGTAAATTTATAGACTTTTTCTTCAACCATTTATTACATATATTATTAGGTACTTATATTAAAACACTGACTATTTTATTCATATTATCAATTCAATTTGTATTCCTTCTATTTTATTCACTTTAGACATTAATTCGTTGTATAATAACATTCCCACTTTTCCCGTATGTTTAAAGATTTCATCGATAGTAATAGACCTTATACTAACCTTCTTTCTCTTTTTCATATTAACTTAACTCGTAATGATTTTTTATTTAATGATTTATTCTTTCTTCAGATTAAAGTGCAAATCTATGTATATAAAGCGTTTTCTAATATTTAAAATGTATTTTTACATTATTGTTTAACTTTTATTTTTAATACTTTTGTGTTTAAACCTTTTATCTGGTATACAGGTATATAGACGACATTTATGGTATCTGGCTCCAATATTTGGGTAACTTTAATGAATTGGTTTGTCATTGTAACACTATTAATCATAACATTATTTTAGCTAGTACCTACCATTGATAATATGTTTATAAACTTTTTAGATCTCAATATTTTTCACTGAGTCACTTTTATAATAATAGTGTTTTTGACTACAACCTTTTTATTAAAAATACTAATTCGGGTTTGTTACTCAATCCTCTTTCTCACCACCCTAAATGTACATTTAAAAGTGTTATATATTCTCTGATTTTGTGCTTTGCTCGTAGGTCCTCTTTATTTTGTAATTTTGACTATGCTCTTCTTTAATTAAAAAAAATCAACTCTCTTCTATGGGGTATAACCACAGATTTCTTCAGAATATTTATTATAATATATATTGAAGGGTATGAATTATTTTGAGAATCACTCTTGGAGTTTTGGTTTTAGTAAATGTAATGTTTCTACTTGTATTTATTGTAATAATTTTGCCTCTACTGATTTTTACTTTAATATTAAAAATAACAATGTTCACAAAATTGACTCACATATTACCCGTAAAACTGCTAATGTCATTTATATATTATAATTTGTACTATATGTGAACCTGTTTATGTCGGGGAAAATTTTCACTAGATACGTCAACGTATTTGTCAGAATGTAATCTCTATCCATAATAAGTATGATAAACCCGTTAGTAGCCATTTTAATGGTACTAATCACTCTTTTGATAATTTTATGTTGTTTGAATTCTTTTAATTATAATGTACCTGACTATAAGTGTTAAGCTTGCGGAACGCAAATATAGGAATTTATTAAGAGCACTTACTCCTATTGGTTGAAATAGTATTGAACATATTATATACATAGAATACTACTTGTAATTAACTGTAATAAAGTAATATATGTTATAATGAACTTGTAAAGAAATGAACCGATGCGAATCCTTTTAGTGACAAACAGACATTTTTACTAAAGCATCAGAATTCAACAAACCAAGTAATATTAAAATTTGTCGAAAGCTGAAGAAAACTGAAGTATTCGTCAGCGTGTTCTAATAATAATCTTACATATTCCTAAAAAGATTTATTCCAATAAACTTCCACTAAATACATGTTTGTATATATTATAATGTTGATATATAACGATATCATTTTAATAAATAGCAATAATTATCAGTAACCGCTGTTTGAAATTATATGACTAATTTAAATTAAAATATTTTTAGAAGTCTATACAGAACTATAAGTCCAGAACGATAAATATAATATATATTTACCTTTTTGTGTCCTATAATATAGAATAACAAAAGTGTAATTAACATTCCACCTTTGCCGGGTTATAAAAATCCTGCAAACCCGTATTGACCTAGCGTGCCATATATGTACCATAGAACAATAGTTTGTATTATTTAAATAACATTTTTGATTCTTCTTATCTTTTAATTATTTTCTAAAAATAAGTTGCTGGCATTACTGCTATTATGTAAATATTATGTTCCAAAATTTTTCATTGTTTGAATGTGAATATATTTTTAAAGAATTGGCGACACGCAAAGTGTTCATTTTGGTATTTATGTATGTTCTAGCGGTTATTTAAATTATAGGTTAGTATAGTACTCTCCCTTTACTAAATATAACAGTATATATATTGTTTTCTAATAGTAAATAATTATATTTTATAAGACTTGTAATTTACTGTTCCATATATGGCACGCTAGGCTAATATGTATATGTACATTTAAAATTATTTTTAGATATACAGTTGAGGAAGTTATCGCTATGGTTGAGGAATAGGACGAGGATGTTGATACGATTTATATTGAACCACCGGAAGGTGATGTGTCAGAAGAAGATTCTGCAGACGAAAATAGTAGTTTGCTGGATAATTTATCCTCCAAACAGCTGCAAGCGTCAGCAAAAATCGTTTTGGCGGATGGTGAAAGAAAAGGAGGATAGTACCTTATTTATCAGCATGTATGTATTTAAATAGGTAATTACGGATAATAAAAAATAATAATAATAAATATAAAAAATAAAATATAATGTGTGTTAAATAATTTAATTTATAGATATACATCGAACAAAACATGAATTTTTTAATTACATAATAAATATAATCCGGATAAACCACCTGTAAATATATGTATACATAATGACATAATATAGAAGTTCAGACATACATAATTAATAAATAGTTCAAGCTTCAAACTGATATATCATAAGGCGAGCCAGGTAATACAAATAACACGTACAATTTGTTTTCTTGACTTCAAGATTAGTACTGTATTGATTCCAAATTATAATAAAATTACAATTTGAAGACTGAAAATTTGTTAATGTCGACACTTTCTTTCTATATTTGCATGCAATTGTGGACAGTATAAGCTCAATATGAGTTTCAGGAGTTCAACAAAATTATCTGCTTCTACGCTCACACTTCAATAATGACTTCAAGGACGTTCGAATATGTCGACTGGCGCACAAACCAATGAACAATCGACTTGCAAAGTTAGTTAGAAATAACGCCGAAAGAGTAAAGCGTATTTCTCTATTAACATAGTACTTATACCACGTATTTTGAATTTTATCGCCGTCAAACTTCAAAGATAAGTTGAAAGCGAAATGGTATAGGGACAACGGGAGTGTGCTAAGGAAGAAGTAAACGCTCGTTGCCATGGTAATCTTAAAGAAGCTGACAGCACTGTTATTGACTGACTGAATTGGACCACTTGCATTCTTCGCTACGAAAATTTGTCGCGATTTCCGTTTGAGTATGACAACCATATTGACACTAGTTCCAGTGAATATGCACGAAGGCAGGAGAATGAAAACGATTGTAGTGAACATATTGGAGACAAAATAGTCAACCGATTTCCGATAAATGCATCTGCCATTCTCATAATACCTGATGAAAAGTATGTAGACGTTGGTCCCGAAGGAAGCCAGTGCAACAGCTGCGCCTACTAGAAGGCACTTCCAACGATGGAGCTGTGCGCGACCCCAAACTAGGAGTCGAACCACAAGATAGTACTCAATCGACAAAACACACAACAACCAAATCGAGAAGATCATAGAAAAGTATCTGAAGAAGATAAAACTCACACAGGGAAAGGCTCCGTTAACAATGTCGTAATGTTTGTCTGTCAAGGCAATGTAGGTGTTATCCAAAGTAAAGGTGATTAGGACTATGTTGTCCGAGACAGCAATTAGTCCAGTGTACAGGCGGTTTGAGAATCGGGTGCTTGAGTCCCGGATTGAGATGACAATTAGAAGGAGGTTTCCAACTAGTCCCACGAAACAGATCATCAAAAAGAAGAACACTTTGGCTATTTTTAGTTTGTCCTTCAAAAAGGCAATGTAGTATTCAACCAAAAGTTCTTCGTACGAAATTGGATTACTACTATCATTGTACGACATATCTTGTAGAATTTCAAAGAATTTCGTATATTTCATTTTAAAACAATCGAATATATATTCTTTATATATAGGGGTACCTTATTGGTTGTTTTTAATTAGTAATTAACCAATCAAATGAAACATTGTGAGTCTTATAAACTCAGTGAAAATTAAGTTGCCCATATAATATATGTAAAGTGACTATTTCTCCTATTTAATTGTCCTATATTTGCAAATAAAAATATAAATGGCTTAATATTAAATTAATATATGCCACAATGTCTAGTTTTATAAATTAATATTATCTATTAATTATATAAATGTAAGGTTATTTGTTATTTTGTTTTGTATTTTCCTCACAATATATTAAGTGCGCATCTAAGTTTTAGTCAATATTGTCAGCTGAAAGATACTCGTATTATATATTTATCGGTAAAAGTAACAAAAACACACATTTTAAGTATTATTTATTAATAATTTTCTTTACTACCCACTTTAACTCTAAAGAGAAAAAAGAATTTTTGCTGTTTTCGATTTATAATATATCTCTTTTTAATTTAACGCATTCATATTTCAAGCAAAAAGGCACTATATCATATGTAAACATTCAATGCGTAAATAATAAATAAGTTGTTAACTATTTCCGTAATAAGAGAATTTTTGCTCTTTCGCTAGACATAAACACATATAGTATATACCATTGAACATTGAATGACAAATAGAAAAATTGAAGACTTTGGTAACCGATATGTAAAATAGTTTAATTTTCATCATTATTGTAAAATAGTGAGGCATTTATTCGTAATATCTCACTTTAAATGAGCTGAAAGACCTATATTATGCTTTTCGTGAAAACAGCTGTCAGACGTAAGCAAAATTCACAGACAAAAGTTGTTTATAATCGAAAAAGTACCAGAATTCCATATTCAAGAATGTTGAATTCAAAATTTAAAATATATGGTTTTAATATATGGTACTAAAAGAAAAAAATTCCAAAAACAAAAAAAAATTAAAAAATTTTGTATTTAATTATTAGAATGTTGGTGAGGACGTTGCCTTAGGCTTTGAAGGGTGTCAGAAGAAATATATGATGAAAGGTAGTAGTAGAGAAACTGACCAAGAGTGGCATTAGAGATTTTTATAAAAAGAAATGGTTAAGATTCAATTATGAAGAGCGCAGTAGAACATTTTTTTTAAGGGAGACAGTGAGGATCCTCATATTGGCAGCAGTAGATAATCTTGTGAAAGCATTAGATAACTTTTATGAGATATCTATGCTATAATGGAATGGATCTACGAAAACTAAAAAGATTAAAGATATCTTATTGTATTAATAATTATAGCCTCACAAAAACTAATCACAGTTAGAATTAATTAGGGGGCGTTCGCTTTCTTTCGGGGGAACGTTATCCTTCCTCAATATTTGCACCCAATGTATCCCCTTCCTACGGCCCTATTATTTCTTTATTGTATGAGGAGAATAATAATAATAATTGCACACAAAAGAAACAATTAATCAATAGAAACCAAATTATGTGTCATTAATAATTTAAATTTTATTTTAAATGATGTCCAAAGATTTTGACACTGCCGATGTGAACCATAGCAAATGTTAGCCCCTTATCAACAGAGATGCATATACGAATATATATTATTTTATAACGGGGGTTTATTGTACATATTCATAGTTATAATATAAAATATATAAACTTGTTTTGAAAGTTTATATATAGGAACAATATTGCTTTAAGCACTTCATATTATTTCTAAACATGCCATTGTTATGTTAACCTATATCAGTTTTCTTAAAAAGATATATTTTCATAATTTTAGATGAAAACAATCTTAACAATGTGTGAACATAGATATATAGTATTAAAACAAATATCTATGGTGAATTCACACGATACAAATTTAAATAACGCATTAACCATGTCATTATGATTTAATTATTAGGTACATATGCTGGTATTTAAATAAAAATTTGAGAAATATACTTAATCTAATATCAAATTAAAGCAAAATAACTATATATTTTCCAATTTTGAAAATAAAGATCTTAAGTTGTTAAGTGGATACATAAAGTATTGATAGATAGAGTTGCGACTCTTCTTGATTAATTATTGATAACAGTTTGATATTACTATTTTCTTATTCTTACCAAAAAGATTTTGAAAAATGATACTGTAAATACAATATATTTTAAATAGTACATAAGTGTGTAATAAAAATGTGAGATACAAATGTTGCTAGGTATATTATATATTCGTGTGACATGCACAAGTCTCGGTAATTAATGTAATAAATATTAAAAAATTAAATAATATTTTAAATTAAATAATAAAAAAATACTTATTTCTAACCCATTTAGGCAAACTTCATTGAAATACAACGATTTTCTGTCAATAAAAATGCTACAACGCGATGCATATGAAATCAATAAGAGCCAAAACTCTGTTTAATTACTCTATGAGTGAATATTTATGTTTATTAAGGGGTAGATATTTGTATATTCTTACAAAATTTATATAATATACTATATTAACATCATCGGCTGGCTACGAAAAGTTTAGTGATGAGCTTTTAAAAAATGATTTATTGACAATGGCTACCCGGAAGACGTATTGAAAAAGAGGGACCGGTCAGTGACGTTCGTGAAAATTCCGTATTTTAATGAAATACAACGTAAAAGTATCAATAAGCTTACTGTCTCTACTGGAATCTCGGGAAAAATCAGAATAATTTACCAAACGCTTAAATCTTTAGTCTGGTGTTTTAGGAAGAAGAGAGAAGTGCAGCCATATGATTCGCAATGTATTACATCTAAAACAGGAAATAAACCTAACTTGTATTACTTAAAAGGTGTTATCTATAAAATTAATTGTCACTTGTGTAATTTATGTAACATAGGCCAAAGCGGACGTAGGTACTATCCGCTCTCGTATCTTGGAACATACTAAATGTAAAGAGTCTAGTTTTTTTAAACATTTTTCTGTTTCTCATTATATCGATAATGTTGTTCCACATTTTACCTGGGAAATCCTTAGTATATATAGAATCGATAACACCCAAACTCGGATCATAGCAGAGTATATTTATATCAAAAACTGTACTCATCTTATGAGTAGCTGTGCAGCGTCTGCGTTGTTATTTGTAACTCTAGCTTCCTCGTGATTCTCATGTCTGTGTTTTGTTTCCGTCTGTGTCTGTGTCTCCGCATTATATAAAAACCTATGTAATGTATTGATTCCTTGTAGTTTGTATACTCTTGGCTCTAAAGATATACGAAGCGCCACCTCAATAAATTTAATATACCTCATCAAACGTTATCGTATTTCTTCTTTCTTTATTTACACAGGAGGTATGGCTGACACTAAACTTTAAAAAAATGTACTATATATTATTTTACAATGGTTTGTTATATGTAAGCTATATATTCATACAACTTAAATAGTATAAGTATAAGTTAATGGTAACAATAATACCGGGAAGCTTGTTTTTACACTTTTCCGGTATATATATATATATTAAAAACCTTAATTAATTAGTCGCCGTAGGCTTAAACTAATCAATCGATAATTAACTCAATTCCGCAGCGCAAATCAGTTTAATAATTAACCAGCCAAAAATATGTCCAAAGTAGTAAGTTCGAACTCTGGTACAATTTTTTGCTATAACAAACCGATTTGCTCTGTAGCATTTGACTTGTTATATCAATTCAGCTTCGTTTTTGCCTATAGCGAATACTCGCGGTAAAGTGTAATTAGTATTTGCATTATATTATAATCTAGACCTATGGCAATAGGTCGTTAGCTAGTAAAGCTAAGCGAACTATGTAGTAGGTAATATAGGATAGT
>JAYRBW010028770.1:0-12270 GCA_036023295.1 Invenusta paracnida
TACGGTAAGAAAATAGTAGTATCAAACTGTTATCAATAATGCGGTAGAGTTGGAACTCTATGTATTATTACTCTATGCTGTACACCTTAAAATTATATGTAATACGAAGGTACCTTATTTGATGTATACAATTAACTTTAGATATATTAATAATATATGTAGTTTCACGTGATTTTTAAAAATCGTTAAATAACTTTGACATTTTTAATAAAATAAAACCATGTTAAATTGAATTTGACAAAAATAATTAGCAAACTGTAATATATCCACATTTATTTACATTTAAAAACAACAAACATGTTTCATCAATAAGTAATATTTACCATATTATTTACAATTTAATTTATGAAAAATACTAAACTATATATATACTACTACTACTATAATAGAGTACTATATTGAAATAAATAAATTAAATGTAATATTGCATCTTATATAGAAATATTTATCAAAAAAATGAATGATATCTAAACAAAAACTACAGTCGCAAAAATGAAAGCCAAGAAACGAGCTCCTTAAAAGAATAATGTTAAAATAATATGATGATATGAAGTACGGCCATTAAAAATGTGATATAAAAATGGCGCCAAAATTTAAAAAACAAAAAGCTAAAATTATACTGATGATACATAGTACAGCCATCAAAGAAATTAATATAAACATGGCGTCAAGATATATAACGATTTAATTGTTAACAATTCTTACTGTTTAAAATGCATAAACATATTCTAAATTCAAAAAACATTGGTGTATATCAAAACAAAAATTCATTAAAATATGAAAATAAAATTTAAAAAAAATCTTTGCAATGGTATGAATATATCAATTTGAATATATGTTAAATTAATTGACTTACTTAAAACAACTACTTTTGTACTCATGAGCTTTCATTGTTTCTGTAAAAATGTTCTATTGCTAAGATTTAGTTTTTAATTTTTGTACTTCATATCATTAATACTATTTTTGTTTTTCGCTTTTGAGGAGCTCGTTTTCTTGGCTTTCATTTATGCGACGTGGTCGTTTTTTGTTTAGATATCTTTATTTGTAAAAGATTTATCAAGATCAGTGATTATTAGTACTTATTTTTTAAGCCTCTTATTGAAACACAAAAGAATGTTTAAATCCATTGAGATGAAAATGACATATTCGTGCGTGAATTAGTGAAACAGGCCTCGTTCGATTTTTTTCTCTTTTTCACATCACTCTTTACTTTTAATGAGATGAAACACATGCAAAGCAGGTTGTATGCAAATTCAATTACTTCACAAAATGTAAGGATACTCATTCCTAGATAAAGTCCAAAAATCCCGCCAATATCCGACCAAAAATTTACCACTGGATATTGCAAGTTTTCCGTTTTGACAGAACAGAAAATATCCTTAGGACGAATGCGAATCTGTGTAAAGGTTTTTCGAAATGCGATCAGCTGTTTTCCCGTGTCATTTAGGTCTAATATACTTTTCCAACCTGGAAGGTGAAGATTCTGTTTCGATAATGTCATGTAGGGTTTTCTTATGTATTTCTCAACATTTTCCACGATATGACCTTTCAATGGCCACTTCATAAATGACCATGTCGGTTTGTAAATCTGTCTGGTGCATGACATAAACTTATTGCAGACATTTTGCATCCTTGTCATGTCCAATATTTTGATGAAGCTTTCAAAACACAAATATCTCTCCAGCAGTAGGGTGTAGTTTCCCGATAATTCCGGATTTCCAACTTTAGTAATGTTGAAACATGCAGAATACTTTCTTTTTATCTGCGGTTGTATCATGCCCTGAGTTAGCCAAGCATCATAGCAACCGCACGATTTAACGAACAGTTCTTGAACTTTAACATCCATGCAACTTTGATAGAGGTCAGTACGATTAATAGTCTGATTGTAGTACAACTGATCCATGAATGTCACGGTCTCTTTTAAACATGGTCGACGTTGTACGTTATACAGAATATTCTTTATCATTTTCAATCTCACATCGTAGAAGTATCCTGGTGCTATATTCAGCGAACTAGTCCGATAGTTTGGTAAACTACCAGGTTTTGTAAAGTACATACTGTATCCAAAATGAAATGGATCATAAAATCCTAAAAATTTGAGGAAAAATATTATATCCTTTTCAAAATCTACTTCGTCACTATAAACGACAATTTCTAAATCCTCCGAAATATGATGCATTTCTTCCGATGAGACTGAGAGTTTGAAGCAAAAATGGTGCTGACTTCCAAAAACAATTTTCGTTCTATTGCTCACTAGCGTGTCACGCCCTTTGATGGACAAACTTGTTATACTCTGATACGAGCGGTGTCTTATCGTGTCAATATAATTAAGAATGTAGTACGTTTCAAGGAGCAAGTGATTATTGGACATTGCAAAAGACCTTGTTCGGTTAAAGCTATGCAATTTTGTTAGCAAACTGGTAAGTTTGCTTGAAGACTGAATAAGGGAGATGACCTTAGTGTAGTTCTTTATATCTGTCAGGTAGGAATTCGCGATGGGAGTCTCTGGGCATAGGTAGATATCGGGGAATTCAAACATACTTCCACGGATATCAAATGCGGTGACCAGAGGTTGGCTCTGGACCTTGGTGTAGAGTAAACTAGCGTGCCAAACCAAAAGGCTGAAAGATGCAATGACCAGAAGGATCCAGAGAAATCTTATTAATCGAGACTGTCCTGTCAGAATTCGTGAAAGTCCATGCAGCGTTGTTGACTCAAAGAATTTAGTAAATGATGGGTGCTCCATAATTAATTCATTGCGCGTGTGGACATAATAAATATAATATATTTAGAGGTAATTGTAGATAAAAATATCAGATATAGTAGAAACTTTAAAAAATCTATTTGCATAAATATTTTAACAAAAGTTGCCAATTAAACATAACCAAGGGTGATGATTTTTATGAATTTTCAGCCTTTCAACATAACAACGCATATGTAAACGTAACATAATATTTTTAATAAAGAGTTCAGTATACCTTACTTACTAAAATACTATGGACTAAAATATCTTGACTTCTGTATTAACAAGGTCTCAAGCGATAAACACAATGTCTGCAAAACAATCAAATATATTGACATCCCATACTTTCGGGTTATAATTTATACCCGTAATGACTGCGTGAGTTTGGAAATAGTCCTGTTTGTCCATTTAGTTTGTCGAGCCTGTTTGAGCAGCTAATATATCGAGTTTACTCTTTGAACACGTAAAATAAATTTGCACACACTCCTAGACTGGTTTAGCTGACATATCAAAAGTATTACTTTTTAATGGGCATTTTTTTAAATTGTTTTTAAATTACTTATGCGATACATATATATGCCTACGATGAATATAAATACATATAGACTTTTCATGTATGCATAAAAAATATTTCAGGAAAATTTAGCCATTTATAAAAAAATAACTTTAGAATGACATTTATATTTATATAGAATATATTGAAAAGATGATAAAGCGTTTGATTTCCAGTATGTATACTGTTTATAATTATTAATGTGTTATATCTATAAAAGCTTTCCATACACATTGTATATACATAATATGTACATAATATATATTTTTTGTTCTCTCTATAATTTCACATAAAATTTTTTGTAATGAAGATAATGCTTTTATAATATACTACTGTGATTATTATACTCCGATTAGATTAAATATATTTCATTTAATCAAATTTTGACCAAAACAAGCATTATTAAAATTTTACATTTGAATTTAAATGTTACTGTTATAGATAAATTAATTTTAAGAAATGGTATCGAAAACTGTATCATTTATTTTGTTTTGTTTTCATTAATTAAAAAAATGGTTTGAAATATTAGTAATTTTCATAAACTTAATTTGAAAAGAAATAAACCATCGGATGTAATTATTTGAATATTATTAAAGAAGTTTATCTGTTTTCAATGAGAGTCCCAAGCAACATGGCAACAATAAACGTGGCAACATGCAACCTGAAAAAAAATCTTATTACGATTACCCTAAATACCATACATAACCTTTATTCAATGTGCTTATTGTTATAACGGTATATACAAAATATATTTATATAGAAGCAGCTAAATAAATTGATAGTGTATTATTCAACAGATACATTATATATCCTCCATATCGTACATGTATACATTATATCTTCATTTTTGTTAAAGTAGACAAAAATTATACAAAAGTTGAAAAAATATTAATAAATTATTTCATTTTACGAAGTATTTATGGTGGTGGAACAATATTTTCAGATTATATATGCTCATATAATATATATGTATATAGGTATATAAATGTATTATCCTATATGTAGGTATAATACTTTATGAAAATGAGAAATAAATAGCTTTGTTCTTCTGTCTTCTGTCTTGTTTTACTGGCTTCTGTTTATTTATTTAAGTAAATATACATGTTTATATATATAACCAATTACTTGCCAATAGCTATAAACTTATCGGGGTTCAAATTTGCTACCTTCAGGATTGTCAAGTAGGCAGAATTTCTGACTTCAATTCTAAAGCTGATAGCAAGTTAGAATTCAGTTAAATGTGAATTTATTTACTCTGCAAAATTTAGATTGATATATAGGTACATAGGGTTCATTTCAGCGCTTAGAGACTGATTAATTTGCGTATTAAACCTTGTACCTAGAGTTAGCAGTGTATCATATATTTGTGAAATTTTGAACTTTATTAATGAACGTAAACTTTATTATTAATATCTTTATGGTTGCAGATATTATTTTCTATACTTAGAAATTCATAAGAGTTTTAACTGATATACTAAACTTTTGAATATATGTGGCTTAGTTTTCTTATGAATAATAATATTAGATTAAATATGAAAGCATAATTAGAACTATTAATTAGAACCATGCCAGAAACGCCAAAAATTAATATGAAATTTCGTTGCGATTTCACTAAAAAATAAAAATGATTTATTTTTATAATTATTTTTTAATCATTAAAAAGATTTAGAAGCCTTATATGTGAGATTCCAAAAATTGAACCTTATATAAAAAACGTATAATTCGATTAAGTTATATTTAGCTCGTGTGTTATTGTGTTCAGGGAGTTATTAGGCGACACATTTATTAGAGACAATTTTCATTCATTTCGGAAAATCCTTTTAAATATCAATTATTATCTGGCTCGTAATATTGATTCTTTATTTGATAAACAGACTCCAAACAATTGGATAATAATTATTAAATTAAATATTACGTAATAGAAATCAAATAAATTCGATGAAAGATGCATATTTAACAGGATTATATATTTCTAATATAAAACAAAGACATAAAACTAAGTTGATACTCAAAGGTAATATGTATAGTGAGATTATTTATTCTATAAATACAGAGGTTTACATTATGAACATTTTCATTTGTTTTTATCAGAATATTAATACTAGTTGTATAGTACTTTACCTTAGAAATTAAATACCAACAAAAATCATTGGATTATTAATGTGTAAAATTTAATAATGCGTCAATACAATCAATAATTAGCGACACAGTTCAGAAGATATAAAATTATAGAAACATAAATATAATTATAAACCACAAAAGCAACAATTTTCACAATTATCTAAAATTGACGATGCGGTTTTTTCCGATTTTATAAAATAAAATACAGTTGCAATTTACATATACATTCAATTTAATAATATTGATATGTATCCAATAAAGCATGTTATTTACTAAAATATCTATAGGTTTTTTTCCAAATACAGTCTCTTTATATATATATATATATAAATATTTGTGTTTTAAGCATGTAAATGCGAGACTGGTTTTCAAGTATAATTTTAAGATTTTACTAATGTCAGATCCAATTTGAAGCTGAACCAAACCGTCTTCGCGTTTCTTTGACAGATTTCCAATCAACTCTTTTATCCTCATTTGTCAAACGATATTTTAAAGCAAAATATCCCATTGAAAGAAAACTATAGAGTATTTCCACCAGTTCACAAAATGTTAGCACACTTAGACCAGTATATAGACCAAGAATACCGCCAATATCGGACCAGAAGTTCACCGCTGGATACTGCAAATTCTCTTTTTTTACAGAGCAGAATAAGGATTTAGGGCGGATTCTTATCTTTGAGAAACTGCTTCGAAAACTAATTCTTTGTCTTGCACTGTCATTTATATTGAGAACACTTTCCCAACCTGGAAGATCCAATTTTTTCCTTTTAAGTTTATTGAAGGGTTCCTGCAAATATTTACTCATTACTTCGTCAAAGTTACTTCTTTCGGGCCATCTAAGGTACGACCAAGTAGGTACATAAATTTGTTTCTTGCAAGACATTTTAATTTCGCATTTTTTCTTAATTTTACTTTTGCTCTTACGCATGTCGTATTTAAATTTTACAAAACAATTGTAACGTTCAAAGAGGGTCGAATAATTTCCTGTATATCTTGGATCTCCCATTTCAGTTAGGTTGAAACAAGATGGATATTTAATCTGTATTTCGGGTTGAACCATTCCTTGCGTCAGCCAAATGTCATAGCAACCACAGGTTTTTACAAACAACTTCTGAATACTGATATCAATGCAGCTCTTATAGAGGTCGTATCGTCGAATAGTCTGATTGTAAAACAATTGGTCCATGAAGATGTTGCTTCGATTGAAGCAGGGTCGGTCGCGCGAACAGTAGACAACATCTTTAGTCATCTTGAGTCGTACATCATAGAAGTATCCCGGGCGAATGTTCAGGTAATATGTCTCCGAAGTGGGGAGCCGACCAGGTTTGGTGAAATAAATTTTTGTCCCAAAATGGAATTTATTGTCGTAAACATCAATATATTCACTTAACGCCCTGTACATCATATCATTAGTCGGATTGTCAGTGTAAATGACTAATTCAACCGCTTCAGCTAGATGATTCATTTCTCTCGATGACACAGAGACTTTGAAACACAGTTTGTGCTCTCTTTCAAAGACCATCCGCACCCTGGAAATATCGATTTTGCGACCTTTAATCGATAAACTGACCACCGTTTGATGCGACTGGTGTCTTACTGTCTCGATAAAATCAAGCAGGTAGTAGGTCTCCTTGAAAATGTGATTTCGTTTCATAACTCTTTTGTACCTAGTGTTGAAGTGTTCCAGTGTTTTGAGTAGGGTGCTCATAAAAGAGGCACGTTTCATCATTTTTGATAGTTCTAGAAAACTGGAGCCCTTGAGATGTTGCAAATAGGAGTTTGCAATTGGATTACTGGGGCACAAGAATAGGTCCGGGAACTCAAAGTTCGTACCCCGAATATCTACCTGTAAGGAAACTGGTTCACCGATAAATCTTTCGTAGAGGAGGCTTGCGTGCCATACAAACATTAGGAAAGACGCGATCACAACGATCATCCACAGACATCGAATTAAGCGAGATTGTCCGGTTATAACACGGTTAACTCCATGAAGAGTCGAATTTGTCAGTACGTCATTGATCTCTTCTGATTGCATTGCACGTGCACTGGATTTGTTCGTAAATAAAGCTGATTCTGAGTCAATTGTATCTATACAGAATCGAGGCTTTCATCGCACAATAACGCAGCATATTTTATCAATGAAAAAGGGCAATATTGTGTTTCTAAGTCGAGTATGATTGCTGTCAGGGATGCTTATAACAGTCAACATGGGGTGTTACTATGACGGAGATGGTTGTTTACTACGAAAGGAGGAAACATACGATACTTGACTGCTTATTTATTATTTATAAAATTTACTCCAAATGAAAAATTGTTTACAATACGCATATTTGTTAGTTGGCTTATAGGGGTAAAATACTAGCTGTTGAGCATAATAAATTTGTTTGGGTTTCCTATGTTGTGGAAGTGCTTTCCATAAGAAGAAGCAAGGTATTCATTAAATAAATTGATAAATTATTTTAATTGAGTGTATTAATGCATTTAAAATATATACACACACACACCTAAATATACTGCTCACATCATGATAGAGTAATTACACAAAGTTTATTATTATGGTTAACATTTTAATCCATTTCCCACAACAAGCATATGTAAGTTGCTGAACATTAAAATTATTTAAACGGTGAATATAAAGGAACAATTCATGATATAATTTTTTGTTAATAATAATTTTGAATGATGAAATTTTTAGGATATAAATACATGTAAATAGTTATTTGTTACCTGCGAATATATATATATCTATATATTATATGTCAAAACTTACTTCTAAACATAAATACTATATCCTCGATTTACACCCGCCTATATTATCCTCAAAATAAACACAACATTTTATGTGACGCATCCTGTGGTTTATTTAGAAGTCTTTTTCGTGAAAGTAAACTTTTTATGTAGAATAAACTAGAAAGTTCATATAAAATTTATATCGGAACAAAAATCTAGGAAAATTTTTGGCTATGATAGATTTCTACAACAGAAGTGAATAAATAAAATTTACTACTGCTAAGAAACTAGTTAATATTAATTTTTAAATAGATTTAATACTGTAATCAAAACATTTTCTGAAATTTTATTTATATATTTTAGAACTTTCTATCTACATATATCGTGCATTTTGAGCTTTATATGTAAATTTTAATTTCCAAAATATAACATATATAAGTTATGTTTTTAATTATATTAACTTTACCATCAGCTTAGTTATTTATCCGCTACATTATTTTCATATTTTGATTTTGATTTTGAGCTCATTTCTTGGTTTTCACTTTTGCGACGCTTGTCGTTTTTGTCTAGATATCAATTATTGTTTATGAAGGCATCACTAAATTTGATCAATTTACTAATGAGAATTACTTATTTCCTTAATTTTAATTTTCTTTACCTTAAACTTTCTACATTTTGGAGTAATATGTCGTATCGCATATCGAGCAAAGCTTTCTTCCCAGATGTAGTTTTCTTGTCATTTCTGTGTTATTGTAAACATTTTTTTAGATAAAACATAAATATTCATTCATCAAGAAGGTAGACGAAAAAAAACAAGAAGATGAAATGAAGATGAGGAAACACATTTTTATCTAAATTGACACATTTCAATTTAAAATGATGAATTAAAAAGTGCATTTTGTTCCCGAGAACTTTTAAAATTACTTTATAATAAGAGATGCGATAAACGATTAGAAAATATAAAATAGCTTAAAAACAATTAATACCATTGCCATAAATTTGTTATTCTTTTTTTTGTTGAATTTTCCATTTTATAGATATAAGTACCTACATGTTACTTATTCATATGTAACATATATATATTTCTATTAGTAAGCAATGTAACAATCAGATTTTAGCGTCCCTTTTATATTAATTTCATTAACGACTGTACCTCAAATCAACAATATAAGCTATTTGTTTTGAGGATCTTGTTTCTTAAGTTTCTTTTTGTGACGCTATCATTTTTGTTTTGATATTTTCTAATACAACGACTTTTTATAGACTTTACAGCTCGATAAATACGAAATCAATAAGATTTAAGAAACTGCATTTCAATACTCTATGTACACGTTGTTAGTAAAGGTAATACAATTCTGAGATCCCCCTAGGAGAATTTCTGCAAAATTCTTTCTCATCACGAACGCTCTTGATCCTAGTAATAGTTTTTGCAGAAAACATCCAATATTAGTATTTATTAATCCATTGCTATCAATATACACAATTGACTTTTTCGATTATTCAGTTTATTGATTTTAAGAATTGTTAATCGTAGTAGTAAACTTAGTATTTTTATTCATTTAGTCTGTGAACTCTCCCTTTCTTTGCATTGCTCAATTTGAGCTGTAAAAATTGTACTTCTTGGCTATTTACCGATTATTTTACAATATTATCATATTCAACCATTTATGTCAAATTATTAATTTATTGACAATTTATTTAAATGGTGGAGATGCCTGGAACTTGTGTGAATGTAACTAGTTTAAACCAAAAGAATGGTGACAATAAATTTGGAAAAACAAGTCATAAAATCCTATTTAATGCATTTATCCCAATTTTAACATCAACAGCAATAGTGATAAATGTTATAAATATTATCGTGTTTTATAAATTGCAAAGAGTAAGCAAATATTTCACAAATTTGCACGACAAGTGTTGTAAGTATGGCATCATGACATTCACTGTTAATAACTTATTGTGTGCTATACTAATATTTCCTCTGGGCACAATGACTTTTGACAACTGGAATAACTTACAATTTAAAACTACAGACAATTTCATTATATTCTATTATCTTTACAGTAGTCCTATCATCGATGTGTTCTACAATGCCTCAGTCTGGTTAACTGTCATGATGGCTTTCGAACGATATATTTTAATTTGTCATCCATTCTATGTGAAACGATTCATTTCGATAACACGCACAAGAATTTGTATTGGAATTATATATTTCATTTCAGCAGCAGTCTTTTTGCCTAAATTTTCGTACCATCGAGTAAAAGTTCCCAATTGCTCGATTACGAATGATGGTAATATTGAAACATATTATGAGGTTAAGAAAAGAAATCACACTATGAAAAATCAGAGCTTTTTTGAAGGTTTGTATATATTCGGCGTTGTTGTTCAAGAATGTCTGCCCTTATGTTTCTTAATTTATTTAAACGTTCGACTGGTTAAAGCAATCTATAACGTCTTTACGTTTCAACGGACAAGATCTTCGAGTTTACAGTCTCACAGCGTGATGAGTTTATCTCAAATCTCTCAAGATCGTTCAAGCACCTATGAGGGTAGAAAGATATCTACTTTGGATAAGAGTAGCAGTTTAAAAATTACTTTAGCAATTGCATCGAATGCCTTTCTTTTCCTATTTCTAGTTACACTTCCAATTTTGGTATATGAAATAAGCTACAAAACTATGGAACGTAAAAGCGAAACGGTTAGCATAATTCTGAAGATAGTATATATTTTAAGGACATTACACCTATCATTAGGCTGCGTTTTACACTGGTGTTTTCTTCCAAAATATCGCAAAATGATACTGTCTTTTGTAAATTGCAAATCATGTTTGTCGGATAATAAGTCAACAGAACCTGCAGCCATCAGCGTATACAAAGAAACTCATTCTTGCTATTGGTCGTCCAGGGATGTGCCATTGCCAGAAAAGCATTCTGCTCCAAATAATTAACTAGATATTATTAAAACTGAATCCACCACTCTGTCCAAACTATGAATTGCAAAGGTCATTATATCAATTTGGTCATTCTTAAAGAATA
Source organism: Invenusta paracnida (assembly GCA_036023295.1). Classification (NCBI taxonomy): domain Eukaryota; kingdom Metazoa; phylum Platyhelminthes; order Proseriata; family Coelogynoporidae; genus Invenusta; species Invenusta paracnida. The sequence goes on from JAYRBW010028770.1 coordinate 11,180, forward strand.
TAAATTGAGTTGGTTGCTCACTGTCTAATGCGAATATTATTTTTCGTTAAATATCTCACGAAGAAATTTAAAATGGTGAGACAAAAGCTTTATCTATTTTAAGAACAGGAAATTTGGAGAATAAACTGACTGAATGACAAATCTATTATAATGCAATACGAAACTTATTTATCCTTTTTTTCAAATACACTTTTTACTATTTCTGTATTTAAGAACTTTAATAAAGAGCTGAAGAATTATCTTTCTAAATTTCTAAATAATAAATTGGTCGGGAGACTAAATATAAACGGCAGATGAATAGATTGAATTAATTTACGTGTAAAAATTGGTATGACTGTTTCATTTGTACAAATAGTATTTTTAAATTCTACTGAATTGTATTTAAATTAAACGCCTAACATTACTACGTTGTATTAAATTAAAATCAAAATAACGAATTTATTTTAATGGATTCCGAAATATGCTCATTTATATATTTTCAAGCGATAATTCTCAATTACACTCAGTAAGTTCATGGTCAATGGTACAAATGAAGATTTTTTGTGTTACGCGTTGAGTGACCGAATGCTAATATAATTATAATTGTGTATTATATTATAATTTATGTTTACTAATTAGTATGGTTAATCGCATGACATTTTTTCATAATTATGTGATGATATATGTTTTAAAAATAATTTCTTGAGAAAATAGGCCTAATTTGGCTATAACGCTGCTGCATTTTTAAAATGATTAATTTAAAATGAAATATTTTAAAATATATACATATATATCTTTGAAATATATTCATTTTAAAACATGTTATAGACCATAAAGTAATGATATACAAAGAGTGTTCACTCTTATCGATTTCATATACATCGCGCTGTAAATCGTGGTATATATAAAATCGTTTTATTTTAATAAATTTAATGTAAATGCGTAGGGAAAAAGTAGTATTAAATATTTTGATTAAATTAATTTTAAGAACAAATATATATATTTATACAATTTTAACATACGTAAGTTGTCAACAATAAATAATTTATTGCCTGTATATCTCAAACTGTTTTACTACATACACGATTTAATTGCTCTCAGTTTTTAAAACA
>JAYRBW010028781.1:0-33526 GCA_036023295.1 Invenusta paracnida
TATAAATGATTATGGTAGCTTATATATGATTATTATGTTATTTTATCTGTGTTTATTACTTTTAATTACAAGTATACCTACAGTATATTATAAAACATGTTTTTTCAAATGTTGTTGTTTCTTAAGTTTATTCACATATTTTGTGCATATTTGACTATACAATAGCACTCCATTTCAAGTCATTTATGCGCATAAAAACAGAACAATTTTCGGACCCCCCTAGACCCCCAGTTGGACATTTCCTATTTTTTCACCATTTTACTATCACATCCCTGCATGTATATTTTAAATTAAACTTGTATATATCTATATATGGCTATTAAATCTCAATGGTTATGGGCTATGGATTAATTTCAGGCTATGCTAGCAAATTGAAGATGCTGTATAACTGAGTGGGCAATGTGCCATTCTTAAATTAATTAGGTGACAAATTTATCTACACAGGTAATTAGAAATCATGGCAGTTGAGATATAGCATCTATTTTTAAATTTAACTCGTATCTCTATATATGGCTATATATGCCCATCTCTATGATTATGGGTTATTGATTAATTTCTGTCTATGCTAGCAAATTGATGATGCCATATAATAGTGTGCTGTAAGCTATTTTAAAATTAGTTATGCAAAGAACTTAGCTACACAGAATAAGAATCTTTTGGATAATTTAATTCAAATAGTGTATGACTATATATGCCATGACCATTGGCCATGGCCCATATTTTCAAATTGTAATTATATCTGTTTTTCTCTTGGAAAGTAATGACAATATACAAAGATCATATATTCTATTTTAAAATTGTTTTAAAAAATAATAAATAACAGCTTGTTTAAATCATATTCAAATAATTGTCATATATTAATATTTGCTGTCTATTATTATGCTGTGACCCCTTCAAGTTTTTTTTCATATACATTTTGTTCCAAGACTGACAATTTTTTATTCACCTTGTTTAATTCAGCATTTGTTGCTGTCAATTTATTAATAATTAATGTTAGACTACTAGTAGTAGCATTTAGATTTTTATTTTAGTAATACTAATATTTTATATATATATATAAAATGTTGTACATATATTATATATAAAACTAAGTGTTTTTTTTTATTTTTGTATATCAATTATTATTAACATTTTTTGGTTTTAATTTAAAGAATACTGGCTTATAATTATACATGAATTTATTTGATCTAGTAATAGTCTTTATAATATACCTGTATTTATAACTATAAGTGCAATAAGAACTCAGTTTACTATCTTTTTTGTTTTATAGTATGATATTTTTCTATATTTATATTATTACATGATTTTTAAATTTTACTCTAACATTTCACTTTATTTATTTTAAATTTTATTTATATAGTAATTATTTAATTATATATAATAACATAAACATATTCTTAAAACTGTATTTATTTAAACAAATTAATTTAACAATTAAGTTATTAAAGAAATCTAATAAAGCAATGGAATTATAGGAAAAAAGTTATTGAGCTTGAACTTTTAATATAAATCTAAAAGTTGAATCTATTGGGTTTGTGTTACATTGTTCTCTTCATAAAAATAAGACAATTTTTAATCAATGAATTTTATATAAAAGCAGTTTATATATGCTATATTTACAAAGTTACTGACAATTTTTTTTTTAATATGACAACAATACTTGTAAAACACATTTGCTTATTATCTATATCATGTTATATTCTTGTTCAAGTGAAAGTAATACTTTTTTATTTACAGATGGTCATACATTCTTCTAGTTTTTATTGCAAATGGTCTTAATGTTAATTGGAGACTAGAACATCTTTACCATCCAATTGAAGGTGCCCTGAAATTATTTCAAACTCTTGCTATACTTGAGGTATGAATATTTTATTGCATTAAACTTATTTGTTTTTTACCTTATTTTTATCCTTTGTATTTCAGATAGTTCACTGTCATATTGGCCTTGTTCGAGCAGCAGTACTTACTACTGCTATTCAGGTCTTTTCACGCCTGTTACTAGTGTGGGGTGTTTGTCATGCAATTCCTAAAGTAATTAGATGTGTTCTCTTATAATTTGTTTCAAATTCTTCTATTGATGACTTACTGTTTATAAATATTATTTATCATTTTCTGCATAACTAATAGTTATTAAGTTTATAGTTATCATTTAAAATTTTATTTATTTATTCATCTTTAATGTTTTTACATTTGTTTTTTATCTACATTGAGATAGTTTATCCATACTTCGTTTTATGTCAGTATCGTCTTGTAAACTGAAAGTACCCTTATGAAATTATTATTATAATTAAGCATTCTTAATTAATATTCTTCAACTATTTGCTATATTTGTTAGTTTGTGTTATCTGATTATATATATTATTTCTAGGTCACAACTGTGTCTATGGGTATTCCAATGTTTGTGGTTGCATGGTCCATAGCAGAGATTGTGCGCTATTCCTTCTATGCTTTCAGTCTTATGGACAGAGCCCCACATTTCTCTACATGGAATAGGTAATTTACTTTATTCTAGGTTTAATTTAGGACCATCTTAAACAATTTATCACAATATTTACATTCTTATTCCAGATACACTTTATTCTACATTCTCTATCCTCTTGGTATCTTGGTAAGTCTATCTCAATTATATCCATATTAATAAATGTCTGAATATGCAAATGTGTAAACTTAAATTTATTATTATTTAAATATATTATTGATAACATGTATAATTACATGTTCATATAATTCATCCTTTGAAGATATTGCATGAATTTATATAATAATTTACTGATAATTTGCACTTAATTTTCGTTCACAATATTTAAAATACATATTATTTTACAGAGTAATGTATTTTTATTTCAATTACTTTATTATTTCAACAAGTCGTTAATTTAATAATTAAATATCATTGCATGTACTTATACCAATTTGAACTTCTTTATTACTGTGCAACAATAAGAAAAATTTGCTTATCTATTATAAATATTAAATTTTGATTGTACTTTTATAAATGGTTAGTTATTCAGTTAATGTTTAAATGGCTTACATAAGCAAACCTATTAATTAAATACCACATAGTTTTTCTGGGTTTTCTATCGAATTTGTAAAAAACACATTCTTGTGCATTACGGTCACTGTTGTTCCTGCATTAAATCAATCCCGTTTAGGGGGAGTTGATTACGATTTATGTGGCTCTACCGTACGTGAAGAACAACAGCAGTTACCAGTACCGGCTTCCTAATCTTGGAAATATCTCCTTCGACTACTATTACTTCCTCATCCTCATGATGCTTCTCTACATACCGTGTAAGTGTTTTTCTTGCAAACATTTTATCCTCTGTTTAGTCAGCCCACTTTTAAACATAGTCAATTAAACTTAACATTAAGTATTAAAGAAACTGTTTGAGAATGTCGATTCTAAATTTAATTTATGAGATCTCTTATTTAATCTTTGGATATGTTTTACTTTAAAATATCCTAAATATTGCTTTGTTTATATTAAGATTTAATTTGTTCTTGTATGCTACAGCTATTCTTGGATTTATTGGTTTAATTGGTGAAGAACGTAGCCACCGTCACTATATTACCGTGTAAGTTAAAATTAATTGGGAAAATATTAATTTATTTCTTTAAATAATTGTTCAAAGTAGATAATATATGCATAAATATATATAATAATGCATAATATAATATTTTTATATTTAAGAAAACTATTTTGAACGTAAAATTAGTTAGTATATATATTAATCAATAAAAGATCCTTTGTAAGAAATTATTAAATGCATTGGTGGACATGACACAAGTGGTTGGAATACGTTTAATGATAATAGCTGTATCGAATATTGTACATATTATTTAATATACTTTGGCAGAGTAATCATAGTCCAAAGTGTCATAAAACTGGTAATGTAGCAGAAAAATCGAGTATAATAAATAAATAATGGCTGAATATTGCAACAAATGAACAAAGGTGTTTAGCCAATTTAAAACTATATATTACAGTGTATCACACGAATTACCAACATTTTCGATTTGAGTTTTAATTAAACTATACAATAGTATTGATTTAATTGGATAGGTCAGTATTTAATTTCTAAATAGGCATTAAACGTTACATGTGTGTGTGTTCGTTTTTTATCCAACCGTATAAAGTATAGCATTTGTCCAAAGGCGTCTGACTAACCGTCTAGCTTTATTTCCACCTATTTTTACCAACTATATGAATAAATGATTTGACTGAGAAATGAACACTGATTCTTTCTATTCGAATATTTCTGGCGTTATATTTTGAGCTGCGATATTTGTAGATTTTAATTACTTGGAAATCTCTTCATTGTAACTTGTTATTCTTTCTATTATAAATTTATCATTTCACATTACTTATTTTAAATATCTCCCATGATATACACCCATTCAGCTATTACTAAATACAAAGGATTAGGACTGTCTAGGACCGAACAAATAAAATCATTTAATTTCAACATTTATTTTTACATTAATACTTTCACTTTTATCGCGAAGAATAATAAGTAAGTTTTCCTATATGCATGTTAGATTTTTGCTATTAGGTAGATGTAAATGTATTTTATAAGGAATTTTATACAAGATATAGTATTATATTATGTTTGTTTGTTTGTGGAGTTTATTTGTCTATTGTTTTTACATACAGAATTGCATTGTTTAATTATTTGTAAAGCATAATGTGTACATTTTAATGAATATTTATGTGTATTGTAATTATGTAACAAATCGTCTAAAAGCATACTATCTATGTCTTAAGTTTTATGTTTATTAAACTTTAAAAATTACATAATATAAAGTTTATTCAACTTACATACAACGTAAAAAGCACATATTTCTATAACTTTCGGTAAGAAAACTATTTTTCTTGTATTATATTGTGATTGTTATAAATAACGATTTATAGTCATACACTTGCGATTTTAATAATTAAAATTTATTTAAACTTTTTTTTCTACAGTAGAGCAGTATTTTGAGCAGTGACTTGATTACACTTAACTATTTATCAAATTACTTATATTTTTATAAGAACATTAATCAAACCATTTCATTATGTTGACAATTTTTCTATTGGTATATATGTTTTATATCTAGTGCATTTTTTCAGAATAATCTCTCAATAATTATTTAAATATTCTCCCTTTGTGCAGTTTCACCTCAGCTCTTCTGCTATATGGTTGCTCAACGGAAGAAAGTTTTAGGCTGCAACAGTACCCCTTGCAAGCGGGACTAATTGCGTCTTCAAATGCTCCCATCAATTTTGTAGTTTATATTATGTTTTATTTATATGCCTCTTTTGTAATCGCAAAATATAAAAAATATCAGGTTACCGCATTATTTTACTCATTGTGCAAATTTTAATTGAAAAAATAGTTACAGTTCTTAGCATAAATTTTTTTTTTTTAGTGTCCAAAATATAATTATCTGTTTTATACTAGTACTACATAGCTATTTACCGTGCTCTGTAAATTTATGTAAAAAATCAAAGCCAAGAAACGAAATCCTCAAAAGTTCAAATTAAATGATGATACAAAGTATAGCTACGAGGATAAATTGATTTGTCTAAATATACTACAGTAAATAAGGATATATTAATATGCATAGATAATTAATTAAACACTTATTGATTTCATATGCATCACCTTTGTAAATCCTCCTCAATATAAAATCGTTTTATTTTAATAAATGTATATATTTTCCAACAATTTTAACATACGTAAGTTGTCTGTAAAATGTAATTTATTGCTTGTGTTTAAAACTTATACAACATAATCTGTTTAACCACCCAGTTTTTAAAACATTATTTTGCAAAAGCTTTCAGGTATATATCAACATAGTAGTATAGAACTGTATACAGAATCAATAAAAGCTATGTATATAATTACTTTATGGTAATATGTATCTAAACAAAAAACGAGCTCATAAAAAGAAAAAAATTAAAATGATATTGATTATATGAAGTACCGCCAGCCATTAAAGAAATTGATATAAAAAAGGACGCCAAGATTTAAAAAATTAACATAAAATAAAGAATTTGAAATTAACATAGGAGCTAAGATAATTGCTACAATACTTTCTGTTTGTAATTTTATGCATACAACGTAAACATTTTTTATTTACAAAATTCTGAAATAGTACACAAAATATTCTTGCATATTTCCTCGTTTTGATTTTTCTTATATGATTGAATTCCAAAGGTATTCTGTTTTTTCTAAATAGTGTGAGTTATACACACATTTATCGACTAGTTTGAATATGGAAATTAGACATTTTAAAATAAATATATAACACCTAGAAATGTCTATCCGTATTTAAATTGTTCATTTTGCTTCGAAATAGTCACATTTTGATTTAATCTCATATGATTTTCTATCTAATGTGTAGATTGTTTTATTTTCACTTAAATAAATCTGCGCTTTTATTTTGTTGTATATTGATAGGTAAGACTGTTGTATGTACTGCATTTATTCATAAAATTCCAGCGGTTAATCTAAAAGGATCAATTTTATGTAGATTGCAATCATAGAGTAATGATATTATACAAATAGAGTGTTCACTCTTTTAAATTCTGTATACAGATATATACTACTATTTTCCCACATGAAATCTTATGCAAAATATTGTTTTAAAAACAGAGCAATTAAATCGTCTATAAAGTAAAACAGTGAGATATACAGGCAATACATTATTTATTATAGACAACTTACGCATGTTAAAATTGTTTGAATATATATATTGGTTCATAAAATTAATTTAATCAAAATATTTAATACTACTTTTTTACCACCCATTTTCATCAAATTTACTAAAATAAAACAATTTTTTATTCATGAAAATTTACAACACGATGTATATGAAATCGATAAGAGTGAACACTCTTTGTATAATCATTACTCTATGATTGCAATCTTATTATAATCGTCAAATTTACCTGTACAGTGGATGAGGTTATATTCGGTGTTAATCATATAGTAATAATACAGAGTTCCAACTCTACTGCATTATTGATAACAGTTTGATACTACTATTTTCTTACCGTAATGATTTAGTAAAATATTGCTTTAAAAATAATACCTCTGCTATAGTAATTGTTGCACTAAAGTTTTAGGTATAAATGTAACTAATTATATTATACATATACCTGTAATGCATTAAAATTGTATAAATCTCAATACTCGATCTTAAAATAAAAAAAATTACAATATTTAGTACTACTTTTTTCTTACCCATTTATACAAACTTCATTGAAATACAACGATTTTCTATCGACTGAAATTTACAGCGCAATGTATATGAAATCAATAAGAGTCAAAGCTCTATGTATATTTACTCTATGGTTTTACTAGCATCATAGATATCAAATGATTAACTATTAATATTACCATTCGTTTATTCCTAACTTTGTATAATTTCGGTTATATTATTATACTTGTAAGAACTAAATAAACTCCCGGGCGGAGTACTGTAGTATCATCATAGATATTATACATTCTTTTAATACATCTTATATATTGTATATTGTATATTTATTGTATATATATTTATTGTATATTTAAGATACAATATCTATGAGTATCATCAACATATGAATTGAAAATGAAATATGACAATTTCTCCTCGAACCTCAAACTCGCCCCCGCAAACCGCCTACACTGAAGATTAGCCTCGCAGTAAGACAGATGATAAGTAGGCAAGAGGGTGACAGTTTAAAAAAACTATCTCGGAGATCAAATAAGGAATCTTTTTAAATTGGATAATTGATTTTTTAGAATATTATCTTTTCCCGCCTAAATAGATAACTAGATTTACTAGCTTAATATATTTTAAAAATATGTTTTTAGGTTGTTTTCTAGAAAAATTAAAATAGAGTGATTGCTTCTGTTTAAAAAAATAGTAAATACTAATAGTGGGTATATATCAGTATTATCCCGGTTAATGCTAACTTTAAAGATCAGTTTATAAATATTTCATTTAACCTGTCTTGTATCTTTGATTTGGTATGCAAACATCTCATTAGCGCACTTTTATTTTATGTTAATATAAGTCTTTCAGAATATATATATACAATAATAATAAGATGTTGTAATATATACAGGATAACAAGTAAAAAATAAATCCTTTCTTATTAAATAATTAAACATAGTATATATTTAATGATTTTATTCATTGCATTAAATTGGTCAACGATAGTATAAAAGACGAATTGAACTTAAGATTGAAATTGTTTTCCTATATATGTACACCAGCTCGTGTATATAGTTTTAAAATATGTTTCAAGACTTCATCCAAATATTGTTGTAAATTCTAAATCTTTTAACGTATTTAAGAAAGAGCTCAATAAGGTTGACCAAGTACGTTTTGAATTGTTTATAAATAATATTCTACTTTTTTAAACTGATGAAAAAATAATTCTGTATACTGAGAATTGGTTGACATCCTTATAATGTTTATATTTATACTACTTACATGCAACTAACACGTGTTTGTTTAATCTAGCACTACGTCAGTGTATACCATGCTTGTACTCGCCTAGCTTTGTTTATTACAATAGAGTTATTAATATTATTATAAAATGTTTATTTATGTTCTGCTTTTTAGGGATTTTTAGAAAACCGTTCTAACTAAGTTAGGGGCTCCTTAAGTCTTAAGGAGCTCCTTCAACCAATGCTAAAACACTGATAAAAGTTAAGAGCTCCTAGTCTTGAGAAGCTCATAACTTTGTTATGCATCCCACCCTTAAATATTAAATTAAATGTTCGAAATATGCTCGAAATGTTCGTATACTAAAAAATAATGTTTAATAAATTTACTTGTTGTTACTTATTGTATAAATAACATTAAAAAATGAAGCTCATTGATATTTTTAAACCAACATACAAATATTATCGAAAAAATAAACAATTTGTGCAGTTCTTAAATGAATTTTACCAAATAATTAATAATATGTCACCTTTTAATAAATCTTTGTTTGATAATTTCACTTAAAATACTGACTTATTCAAGTGCCACTTGTTAACTAAGTATCATAAACTGAAAAAGGGGTGAATCAAATTTAGTTTGATTTATTTTTCTATAGAATAAATTTTTAAATGCTTGCAAATGGGCAATTTTTGTAACTATATCTATTTTTAAAATAACCAAATCTTAAAATTGTATACGCTTCGTTCATATTTTCACTAAAAATGCGAAGAGGAACATTATATTACTACTTACATTTTATTTAAGTACAGTATCAAATATTTGCACAACTTTTTCCTTCAGTAACTTTTCAGGGGTTACTCATATAAGTGTGAATATTCCATTTTAGAAACTATATTTCCAGTTAACTAGGTACTACAATTTGCTATTCTTAAGTATACTATAATAACGGAAAATGTCTATCATCATCGTATCATCATCGGTATAATCTAAATGTGTATACGTCCAGTCATCAGTAAAATACAATGTAAGTGCACACATGTACACTTTGAAAATGCAGTGTTTAAGTGTGCCTCACATATATGTACATATATGTAAGTAAAATACCTGATTTAACTGAGTTATTTATTCTTATAATCTATATTTAGAAAATATTAAATATTTATATGCAATATAAATAGAAATGTGGCACTTAATATATTTATTTAATTATATATAATAAGTTAATGATTAATAGGGAGTTAAAAGGGTAATACCAAATGCTGTACCACTTCACCGTATACACAACTGATTTTAAATACATCCATATAAATTCCATCCATATAAATTCCATCCATATAAATTCCATCCATATAAATTCCATCCATATATAAATATACATACATATTTAGCACTTATTTATATTACATATTTCTATCAGCCAAAATATAATAAAGCTTTGAGAATACCATATGCAATTTTACTTAATAACACATTACAGATAAATTTAATCAATCAGCTGATTAATTATTGATTTAAACGATGTACAAATTTTTATTTTTTAATCACTTGATGTTTAAACTAACAAAAGTATGCATACGATTTTTACCTTACTTTTAGTTTTTAGAGATTTTAAATGATTGAATTAGAAATTAGTTAATTACAATGAATAGCGAGATTTTAAGATAATTTTATGCATTTTCGATTAATATTTATTAAGAATTTCGTTATCCAATATACTTTTAATGCATTCAGGACAACGGAGATTTCTCTATATAATATATATACATTTACAAGTAAGTGTGAAAATAAATTATTTTAAGCGTTTTAAAATTCTATGCGTAGAAAATATAAATATAGAATCAGCTTTCAGGCCATTTTTTGTACTAATTTCATTATTGCACTTTTAGTTTTGATAAATTTTTAATAATAATATCATTTTCAAGATATATGTTTAAAATTTATCAAAACTAAAAGTGCAATAATGAAATTAATACAAAAAATGGCCTGAAAGCTGATTCTCTATTTATATTTTCTACGCATAGAATTTTAAAACGCTTAAAATAATTCATTTTCACACTTACTTGTAAATGTATATATATTATATAGAGAAATCTCCGTTGTCCTGAATACATTAAAAGTATGCATTAAAAGTATTAAAAATTTAGTTGTTCAGAGTGGCATTTACATGCAAAGTGTATTACAAGTGCTTCTTTTAATTTGAAAATATAAAATTATAAATTTTCCAAGTGCATGCATGTACATAATTCGATCTAATTTTTTTTATCTTGAATGGTTAAATAAGTATCATATCATTTTAATTCCAATATATATTTAAATACATACATTTCCATGTATTACTTTAATAGATATCTTTAACATATAATGACTTTATTTCCTTATCATTTATATTTCTTATAAATTTGAAGTTTTTTTTAAATAAATATCGTTTTATATATTACTTCTATTTTTAAAATACTTTTATTGATTTGATAAGAAACCAGTGAGCTGTAACAGAATACGTTATTAATTTTTTAATTGAATAATACAAATACAGCCATGATCAATATTCTATGAAAGCATTATTTAGCTTCAATCCGCATATAACTACATGCAGCGTAATTAAGCGTCTTACTGCTTGCTGGTTTTATTTCGCTAAATTGTTATTATTTATAAAATATATCCAAATTGAATTTATCAAATAAATTATTATTTTATGCAAACTTTCTACTTCTTTATAAAATATACATATTCAAAGGTTAAGTAATTGTAAAACTCTATAATTCTGAATCAAGTGTTTATAAATAGTTTAATCTTGCAGTAATAATGACTAACAGTGTATATATTTCCCCTAATTAACATTTATTTTCGCTTTATATGATAAAATTTTCAGTGACTAAGTAGTGTCTAAATATATACATTCATGTGTAAACTTATAAGTATCTATCTAGGTAGTAAATTGAATATATTTTGCAATTTTTGTTTGAAATAATATATATATTTTTTTTAGTCATTATTTTCTTCCTTTCAAGTAACACTAGACAAACAAATATTTCAATATTCCAATTACAATAAACATTATAAAAATTTGATTTCAAATAAAAAAAAACACTCATTTCCATTTTAATAAATGAATAATTGTAGATATAATAGATTTATTGGTATACTATAAATTTTAATTCAAAATAAATTGTTTATTTGTAATTTCGTTTATTGACTTTTTTAAATATAATTATATCATACATCTAAACAGTTTAAATTACTTGTGAGTAGTAGAAATGTATAACGCAGTAAATTTAGCTTATCAAAGTATAATCTTTACTCATGTTAATATGAGTCACTAGACTGCATATACTAAACGATCACTAAGATAGAAAATCCAGGGTTCAAGCAAAGGTATGACTGATAGAGTATGTTGGAACATCTGATCGGATTGTTTTGACGCATGACGTGGAATGTTAGAAAGAGAGGTAAATGACTCCGCCTAAAACAACTGAAGGGATAATGACTCAGTTATGATCGGTACGTTACGCGGTTGGAGAGAGAATGTGCTTATAAGAACGATCGACTGACGTACAGACACGCTGTTAAATAATAAGCAAACTTTCTCCTATTATGGATTGCTGCCTATGACACTCGCTGTACGCGTGGATCGAAATTGTACGTGTGTCAAACAGAATTTATGCACCGGATACATCAGGCGGAGCGATACTAATAACATTTACATCACGTGATGATTTCATCATACCATTAACAGATTACTTCCACTAGTCTGCGAGAAATAAAACTAAGTGCTTATAGTTTTGTTTAGATTAAATTTAGCATATAAAACTTATAAAATTATCTAAGTGAAAACTGTTAGTTTATTTTAATTCACTTTTTAAAGTTAAATAGTAAAATTAAGTTATAAATTAATTATGTTATAGCATCACATAAAGCAAAGCTGAAAATATCATCAAAGTAATCTATTTATTCTACAAAAAGTCTTCTCGGCAAACTCAGAAAGCTAAAAATATTTTTATTTTAAAGTTACTAAATAGATGTAAATTAAAAATATAGAAAGTGCTGTTTACTTTTTAACAACAAAATAACTAACTTGTTGCATTTTAAAAAGCTAAATATATTTCATCGATCCTGCTATACATAATGCAATGGAGAATAAAGAAATGTAGAGATGTTAAAATAGAAATATTATGTATTGATTATCTCCAGAAAGTACGTGGTAATACTGAATAATGCAATTTAACTAACTGTATGAAAAATATACAAATAAAGTATATAATATTTACAGACCATACAAAATAAATATATACAAAGAAAAAATAGCAAATATACAGTAAAATCATTTGTCCGTTTATTCAATCGATTTAAAACAAGTTGCAGCCAAATAGCATTAGTATGTCATATGTACTTTAGCGTATAATGAAAAGTTTGATCGTATAATAATGACAAAATACCAATTTCGCTGTGTGTAATATATATAGTAGTTGGAACGTTCGATGGTAGCAGAAGTGACGGCGATGCGATAAAAGAGTTGCTTGTTCGTAGTCTATTATGCTATTGCTAAGAAACAATTACCCTTGAAAAGCGAGGTTGGTTGAGTAATCGATTCAAAGTAGAGTGTGCGCTCGAAGTGCCAATTGGTGAGATGCACAAAGCGAAGACCTCTTCAGGAAGGACGGGCGAAAGATGTTGAAGCCGTGTTGATGTTGTTGCCATGGAGTCGAGATCTGGCTCCAACAGCAGAGCGAATTGGGGCACGTACACATGATTAATGTGACGATGTGAATGTAGATCATGTGCAGGGGTCTGGGGCTGGTTTAGGTCCAGGGCAGGTCGATTGGATTGTCTTGGTTACCTCTAATAGCGAGGTATTGGTCTAGAATGCATTCTTCTCGAGTCAGTTCGGCGGGTTTCTAATAGAAAAGGGAGTAAGAGGGGAAAAATTAGTAAAGAAATCAAGACTGTTTCAGAGCAGATTACCAAACTAATATACCAAATATGACGATAACATTTTGCTAAACTAAAAATCGAAAAATGTTATTTTCTTAAGAAATTAAGCTTAAAAATCATAATACACCTTCAAATACAATTTTAAAAAATTGCAAGAAAATTACAATAAAATAATTAAAAATATAACTCACCAAAATTAGAAGACAGTCGAAGGCCAACATTTCATCATCGAAGTAAAACCCGTACCGCTTAGCGAGTGCGTCCAAGCGCGAAACCTGCAAATATAATTTAAAAATATTGATTAGCTATTTAATATTTAAATGAATGCCATATGATATAATACTATAAAGAGTTTCAGAATAAATATCAAAAAGAAATCAGTTCTGCCTACCTGAGCAAGAGGAACTCCAGCAACTCTGCATCCACTGGAAACGAGAGTCATGAAGAGCGCGTTCATGTCCTCGGGTACAACACAGATCATGGCAGAGGCGCCTTCACAGTCAAGTTCTTGGGCACAACGGGCCATTCCAACGACCAGGCGGTCCTCAATTAGAGCTCGAAAGATTGTCGAAGTGAAACAATGCTCCAGAAGTTGGAGTTCACTGGAATCACGTGAGATTGCCCCGTTTTGCTGCCTGAAAGGTTGAAAGAAATATTTAGTATGGTGAAATAAAACTTGGATTTCTGTCTTATAACCGACAAATACTAAGTCTCTATAATAGTATGAAAGCAAAGCAATGAAATATAAAAGCTTGTCTTACATGTCTACAAATGGTGTCGGTTCAATTGAAGATCCACGGATATTAGCAGGGCAGGCAGAGTTAAGTTTTCCAGTCATGTTTCAGTAAGAGAGCTAGAAGTTCACTGCGAACAGTTTGCAAGAAATAAGATCACGATAAAACACGTCTTACTTGCAAAGAGAAAGAGAGAATTTGTTTCAGCATCTGACTCGTCAACTCTTTTATATCTTAGATGACGCAGCGCACTACGGTGACTAAATGCCGTCAGAGTCTAATCAGCCAATCAGAAGACAGAAATGTCGGTTGCTTGTTGAAAATGGAGAGAGATTTCCCTCGATCAATACGTTCTCGAAATCGGTGTACGGGAAAACTTTGCGTGGGATGTCGGTTACAACTGATAGGAGGTGCCTTCCCTGCCACTATAGGCGGTTCCTTTGCTTCATTCATACCTCTTTACGCTGTTTTCAAATTAGGTGAACGTCTAGTTAGGGTTTCTATAGTTTAAACCAACCCCTTATTTTCTAGAAAGCTGGCAGAAAGTGCCAATTTTGCCGCTTTGATGTTGATCGTAACGAGCGACGGCTAATCGTTGGAGGTATGCCTGGACTAAAATAAACATATTTGAGTCAAAATTAAATGTAAATTATTTGAAAAAGCTGATTCAGTCAGCACTAAAAAGTAAATAGTGCGGCACGACTTTGATAATTTATGAATGAATTAAAATGTAACAAGATTTGATTTTTAAATATATGTATGATTTTTAGATATGTCTGCTACCTAATTTTAAAGCTGTATAAAAACAAGGTTGATTTTTAAATTAAGCTGTTCACAATTATATATTCACGACACCATTTAAAATGAACGATACTATTTGATATGCTCAATTAAAAAATTATAAATGAAGACTTATTTAACTTTTATTTGTAATACAAATTGTATATTTCTTGTTTAATGTGGGTACGTATTATCGAAAAATTAGTTTATTAATTCTATTATACTTTAGTTGTTATCAAGATTATTTTATTTACAAGCACATAAATATCTCAAAACGCTTAATTTTCTTTTATAAAAAGAGTATACAATTTAATGTTTGGAATAATTAAAAGAAATACAGAAACAATTAAGAATACATATATACAATAATAAGATAGATATAAATTTCTTTTAGATTTAAACCTTTTTAAGCAAGGTACTTTATTCACCTTATAACCATATTTACGAAAATATATAGCTTCAACATTATTTTGCAGGTTTATGTCAGAAAATCACTGCAAGAAATGAGAGCATGATAAAACACGTCACACTTATTTACTAATACTTACTTATATTATTGATTTATTCAAACCGAAATTAATTATTTATTTACAGATATTATTAATTAATATTAACAAGACACAATTTTTAAATCGCCACTTTTAATTTAAAACGGTTTTACGAAGGCCGTTTATGAATTTTGATTATATTTCGCATGAAGCCTTATGTTTCATAAAATGCTTGGTATATAATTAGAACAATTAATATATATATATATATATATCTTTTAGGCACATTATAATTTTGTAAGAACTTGTAATTGCAGCAAAAAGTAACTGTATATATTATACAATTATTTGTACATTTAATTTTAGTAGATAACAAAGTTTAAATATCTTGTAGTCATCAAATTGATACAAACGTTATAGCAGGATATTATATATTTATAAGTTATTAAAAAAAACTGCGGCTGTTAGAAATAAATACATAATGATATATAATCAACTTTGCTTTATTTAAAATATCATGTAATTTGGTAACAGCTCTTTTTAATTATAATTCAAAGTCTGTATTAATTCCAACATATATAGTTTAAGTATGTTAATTGAAAAGGTCAAGCAAAGGTTCAAACAAATTGTCTATAATATAATTTATCCTCAGGAGCACTGACTATAAATGTGAAGATGTCTAAATTAGAGTGTTTGACTATGATATTAGTATTAGAATTAGCGGTAATTTTTAATATATAACGTGAAATCCGGAAAAAATGTAACAATGGTTTTCCGGTATTAAACATTAGGTTGACAGTCTCTGCCGGTGTACTGATTAATGCTCTACAAATAAGCAGTGGAAAAGAATTTATTATGTGTAATGCAGTATATTATAATATTTGTCCTCGTATTTTATTCATAACCTATCACGTAGATATTCATTTATTCTAAATAAGCACTATATATACTTCCATTTCTACTAAAGAAAAGAGAAGACGGTTGATAAGAGTGGTGTGAGGTAGGGTGGGGTGCAGCACTTTAATACTATTTAATAGAAGTTCCACATTTATAATGTATGTGAATATTGTGTAGTACCTATATTGTAACAGTTTAATATGAGGTTGACGTTAACATCTGTTTGCAAGAGAGCTTAACTAAATGAGTCATATACATTACATTCATAAATGTATGGTGCCTCACAATATATACCTACAGCAGTATTTTCATTTCTAATCAAATCGGCACTAACAACATATCCTATAATTTAGAGTCAACACAGTTAATTTAAATTGTCTAACTGTCGAATGATTCCACACAAATGCTGGTTCTATTATAAATCAACACTTAGTATGTCCTGTACAAATAAATATTGTCTTGTCATACAAAAATTTAAAATTTCATCTTAATAGACTATTGTCTTTCTTTGGAATACTCAATAGAGGCGTGCGTTTAGCTTCTGAAAAATAAAAATAAAGAATTTATTATTGTAGTATGGCGCCCGGAAATCAGGTTTTTTAGAAAGCCATTTTTGCGTGAGAAATTCTCAAGACTCTGTTAGAATTAAAGGTCGGTACAGGGTTTTAACCTGTGCAAAGAAAGACAACAGAAGCAATAAATTGGTCTAACAAGACTTGCAGTTTATTGTTTTACCCAAACTTTGAACTAGGTACCCACGATATCATTTGCAACATTTATGTATTATCTAATTATTTATATACATTATACATATATTGTAGTATATAGTATATTCCATGAATTCTACTACATTATTTTGTATGTAAATAATACGTGTAACAAATTAATCATTTAGGTGTATATGAATACAACATGTGTCTTGGAATAAAATCACGTGTTATTGTTATAGTCTTTATTAAGCTAAAGCATTTTAAACAAAACGCAAATTTTTACATTGTATATACATATATATATATATGAAATGTCATAAATAACGAAATTAAAAGAACGTGATGAAAAGACAGTCTTTGTAATTAAAACCAATATTAATTTCTTTGTTAAAAGTACTGTTGGATTTAAGTAAATAATGTTTTGATCCTAGCTCAACTGTATAATAGCGAGCATTTAAGTTGTATAATAACTTAACCCCTTATATCTAACAATATGTATATCTGATTTACGATCCAATTTGAAATTCATAAATATATATACAATGAAAATTACAAAGCAGTGGAGAGGAAAGGTATATAATTATTTTTTACATATATAAATGAATTACTCAAAAGTTTATTTATTAATTTATTTGATACTGCCTCATAATATTATATGGTAATATACATATATATAATATTAGCATAACATTTAATGTATGTATAAATTATATATTACTTATAAATATAAGTTATACTTATAGAACCTATACTTGTCTTCGATATATAAATTTCGATTTTTTTAATTCGATATATACATTCTAATCCATATATATGTAGTTAGTACACAAGAGGAATTTTCAGAAATATAAAAGTAAAATTTCTTGTGTGACATATAATATACTAAGTTATACATGTATATATGACGTAGGTACAGAATAGGGTATTATATATATAAGTATATGATAAACAACATTTTGTCATTATGCATAATGTTACATTAAAATTAATTCCTTTTAAATGATGATGGTTGCATAAATTGTCAATATATAAGGTATAACATCTGTTCACATTTTGATATTAATTGTTACATGATTGTTTATTCAGAATCTTAAACAAATATAATCAATTGAACTTCAATATATATAATTAATGTATATGATCAAAAATATTATTATGCACCAAATGAATATATTATAGCATAATAATTTATTTGTTAACTAATTATAGCTGCATGAAAAGCTGTAAATAAAGCTTATTTTTTGGAAATTGTTTCATCTTTTTAAGCTTATCTCCTTATTTTATGCTCTTATAGAAAAATTGATTGAATGTCCCTTTTATTTTTACAGTTAACTCTTTCTTTAATTATTTGAAAAGAGGAAACAATAAGATTAACGCATTCCGGTATTATAAGATAATGACATTTTTTAAGTCAATATACGAGACATAAAGTCTCGTTTATTATTTTATCATTTTAAAAAGCAACAATTTTATTAAATTAATAATAATAGCGTTACTATGGAGAAAATTAGTTAAAATCTGTAATTCTTAGTCGAGGATAACTGAATTCATATATATGAATTCATAACTGTAGTCATAAAATGCTTAAACATAATATATTCTATATATATATACATATTTACAATGTACATTGAAATTTACTTTTTCCATGGTTTTAGTCCACAGTCTCAGTAAATCATTTGATTTACAAAGAAGAAGTCACATAATTAATTAATTATACAAATTATTTAAATCATGTTGGTCACCTATAGGAGGTATGGTATCTGTAACCTAATCAGCTAATTTTACTTCAAAATATTTAAGTTATAAATATATAAAGAGCTAATTAGATTTAAAATTTTGTATTTTGTGTAACCTTTCTTAAGTATTTTCATTTAAAGTAGTATAATGTACCTTTCACAACTCGAAAATATGTTTTTTCACACGCGTTCTCAGTCAAAGTCGGCGGGTGCGGCGGCCTCTTTGATGCATTATCTCAACCTTTCTTCTAGATTGTGATTTGCTTCAACTTCGTGCTGGAATAGACTAGCTAGTAATATAGCTATCGCTCGTCGTATATATGCCTATATAACCTACAGCAGAAGAGAAGAAATGAGCTGCGAGGAAAGAGGAGAAGAAGAAAGAAAGTTATGCAACTCTGCCCAACCTAAAGTACACTTGCTTATATTATCACCATATGTACGCATATATACAACTACAAGTTATGATGCTGTTTCGTAAGACCCTTAGCCAGGATATTATGATGTATAATACATGTATATATTGTGTCGCATTCTCTGTTAGTTTGCGTTGCGCGTACGACGTAGTTTGACTAAGAGGGGGGGGGGGTTGAGATTTTAGACAGCCTGCTAGATACAGTGGCAGTGCGACTTGGACATCTTGTTTTATGGGCGTAGGCGTAATAGGAGGAGGAGAAGAGAGAATTTGAATATGGGAGGAGAGAAGGGGAGAGAAGGTGGTTTTAGGCGGAGTATCATTGCTGTTGCGGTTGATTTTTGACGCAGAAGAGAGATTAGAAGAGAGAAGATAAAATCCTATATGTTGCAAATGGTTCATTGTAAACGTACGGTTTTTAGTGACCTATATTGCATTGGTATAATAGCCTTTTGAACAGTGCCTCGTAATCTTTATGTGGTAATCCTATATTGCGCTAAGTAATTCATTAATATATGTATATCTCGAGGTATTGGCAATTGAGATCATAAGATTATGAGAGTAAACATGCGGCTTCTTGTGCAATCGAAGAATTTAAACGTGGATCCTATATCGTCGTGTGAGGTTGTTCAGTATACACTTTCAGATACTTATTATGACTATACAGTATTAGTTTTCTAGTGAAATGTTATTAGATGTGAGAGGGGGGAGTTGAGTATAGCCATATTTGGAGACATGAAAGTGACGATAGATTCGTGTTACACCATCATGTTGCAACTTACATTTAGCTTTATATGTAAATATGTACATACAGTTTGGTTCATACCGATGTATAAATTCTAATATTGTAATATCGGTAAGAATATTAAGTTTCCAATAAATATCGCAACAAATATGAGTATATAGTTTGGCCGTATACCTTAGTTTTTGCCTTTTATGGCAATAACATATGCCACCCGAGTCGAATAAAAATCGAGTGATCGGTGCCAAAATTGGAAACGATATATATTTTCAGAGTAAAATATCAATCGAGACCACAAACTAATTCGTAGAGTTGTATACCATGCATATATATTATAAATAGAATGCAAAGAAATTTACAGCATATATAGTCATGTGTAGTAGTTTATGTATCAAAAAGGTATAAAGATAGAAACCGAGTTTACATCACACGTTGAACGAATTATTCGATTTCACAGCTTTGTTTTCGATTTATTATGTACACATTCCTAACTAGAACTTATACATGAATATATTAGGGAGACATTGACTATAATTATTTGGATCGCTATAGCACTTGTATCCTATAAGCGTACCTATAAATGTATACATATGTCATATAGCTGATATTAAAATTCGGTGTAACTGATATTTAATATTTTATGGCAATTATTTTGTATACAAACCTTTAAGTAAATCTAATTATTTGTGGTGCACTTTTAATGTAGGTCAGAAATAATTGCCTCACCGATTTTCAAATTTTGAATGAAACTTTTGGCATCCGGGCGTTAACATACACATAGTATGTTCAGTAATTAAACTACACATGTTGCATTAACATTTTTAAAATGTAATAAAATTATTGAAAATGAATAAATTATTTTATTATTAATAAAATATTAAATAGTTAAAGAGAAAATTTAATTTGTTAATTTTTAAAACTTGCAGTTCAAGTATAATAACGCGGTTATAGCTTCTGATAAATTTTGTATTATATTATATTTTATCATTTTATTTTATTTTTATATGAAAGTAATTTTTAAATTTATACTTATAGCAATTCTAAAAAATTAAACGAACTTTATTTATAATAAATCTAATTATTTATTTGTTTGTTTCACTGAAATGCGTGCTAAACATGTATACAATTTACAGATCCTTCTTTCTAGTTATATGAATGCAATAGTTTTGTATTAATTATATATATATAGGGAATAATACGAGCTACAATTTTCTTGTGTTTTCATGTTTTTATATAACACTGATGGAGCAACTGTTGCATTGCAGTATAAAATAAAGCTGGAAAATGATTCAATATTGCTCCACCTAATAATATAGACGTATAATACGGAACTTTTCAAAATTATTTATTTATTGTAAATTAAAATTTCAAATAGCTTAACCGCAGCCAAGAAATCCTCCTTTAAATAGTGATTTTGATACTTGAAATTTATAGCTTTTTAATAACTATATACGTTTAACACTTAATTACCTTCTCTGTCATTTATAAGTTTTTAAATTTTGTATCGGTTATTTATATGTACATAGGCAATTTTGTGATTAAATTTCAGTTGTAGATATTTTGTATTTATATAATTTCGACTTACGTATTATTTATTTTAAAATGCAGACTTCCCCTTCGTAATTAAGATAATGTAACAAATTAGTATTCTTCTCCGCTTAAATCCATCAAAATTATGATTTAATTCGTACACATTTTCATAACAATACTAATTGATTATTAAAAAAAATAGTATTATTCAATATATTAAGCAGTTGTAGTAGTTTTCAGATAATAACTTTCTGTAATTACTAATAAAGTATTTGCTTTATATTCAGAAGTAAATATTTATATTTATTTATATTTATTTATATTTATTTATATATTTATTTATATTTTTATTAGAATTAACAGCCATGCACTATAATGAGGAACCTACTAATAGTCATAATGTCATGTACTTTTCCGTTTATATACTTAAACTTCTAAAACGAATGTGGAAGCACTCCTAAGAGATGATCATGTACTTTAGACACCCACATACTCCTTTATAGTACCAATTACTCTTCTGCGGCTACTTATGACAGAACTCATTACTTCATTTTGTAAGTCTCTATACATACCTTGAGCTGATGACTCATATTTTCGTACGCCATTCCAAAATATATACGAAGTATGAATCATGATATTGAACAGTCGTCGTAAAATTAATATGTAGGTAGGTACATGTTATAGTACATATAGACATACGTAATTCTGTGACTTGTCATTTATGAAACCTACTGTATAAATAAATGGATAATTATCCAACATTTATATATCTTTATATTTAAGAACTATATAAACGGAATATATATAATCGGAATATATAGGTTTTAGGTCTACATAATCAATATATTTTATTGTACATTAAGAGAGATAAGGGAAAAATAGTTTTACAAAATTTAACTATCTTATTTATACATAAAAATGTGTCTAAATTGACGCGTATTGTATTAAAGAGTCGATCATATTAATTTGGAAAACAGCGTACGAGTATATATAGCGTATAAATAAGATAGTTTGCATTGTTTTAAGGTACCTACAATTTCAATGTTCTATGTGTATTTAAGCATATTTTAAACATGTATACGAATACATATATTATTCCCAAAGGAACCAATTTGGACCAAAAAATGAAACTTAACACAGGAAAAGTAAAAGATTGTTTGAAAAATATAAATTCTTTCCAAAATACACACACACATATATATAGACGGAAAGTAGTTATATATATTGCGCATATATAACTCAATTTATATTGATTTATTCATCAGTTAATTTTTATTTCAACTATTTTTACGTAGTATGATTATGTTTTTATTGTTAGAATAATATTGTTTCTACTGATAAGATTTATTAATTAATTAAAATGTATGATTTTTGTAAAAAATACTTCAAAACATGCAATAAAATGCAAAACAATTTATAATACAAAAATATATTATAAAAAAACACCATATATACTAAATATACATACAACTATATACAAGTTATTTTAAATGACAATAATATACTTTTAGTAAACAAACAAATAAAATATAAGTAAAAGCATGACATTTTACGTTAAAAATAACCCCCTATTAACCTTTTCCATATAGTTCGTATATAAATATGGTTGATGATATAACATGAAGTTATTTATAGCATCAATAATTCCTAATTTGTGAATCCATTTATGGATATACTATATATAATCAACAAAATACATTGAAACTATAATAATAAATGACACGCCATATCTTCACCCATATATGCAAGATAGCATATTGGTATATTTATTGTCTCAGAATAAGTATTTATATAGGAACAACTTCTTTGATGATATTTTAATTCAACAGTAAAACTAACAAACAATCCACATTACTAATAAACACGTACATATATAACTGAACATTCATTTAGATAATAACATAACAAGTTTAATATGAAAGTAGAAACAGAGGTTCGAGTGTTACATTCTAAAATCCGTCACGAGCTACAGTTATACTAAAAATAGTAACATATTTTCATTCTAATTTTAGTAACAGTTTTATAAACGAATATACAATTAGCATGTCATTTCGTATTATAAAACTGGAATATCAACTATTATATAATAGCGAAATAGCTGAACCAGTTAAATATAGTATAATAATGTTTCTGTATTCCGCAAATAGAAAATAGAAAAATTCCTGTAAACACATTTGTATAAATGTACCTATATTACATAAAATTATAACCTATATACATATTTTCATTGGTGGTTATACATGATATAACTTTCATAATTTAAAAAAATAAACAAAAATAGTTCGATCTTAAAATATTTTTGTGTGCATTTTTAGTAGTACTACTTAATAATACCATTCAGAATAGAACATATATTTTAAAATGTGAAATTCGTCACTTTAAAATATAATTTGAAAGCAGAATGTTTACATTTTATTATTTTAAGAGTGTATATTTACCAAATATTTTCGGAAGTATTTTATTGTTTTTTTATCACATGGCAACATTTTGGATCGAAGAAAGTTGATATAAAATTTAAAACGGAATATATCTAAATTTGTTTATAGAAAATAAAGCAATAAAGTCAATTAATATGCAAGTAATTTTAATGATAGGCAGGTAGAGATACATATATTGCCGACCTAATATATATGTAGAGGTCTGGAAAAAATTAGGATTAAAAAACTTTATTAAATAACAATTTATTTTAGATACTGAAGTACAGCATATAATTTTTATCATTACAATCATCATTAGCATGAACTAATGCTTAAAGATGTTCTTTTAAGGAGGGGGGGGGAGGGCAAAGTTGCCCCCCCCCATTCCGTAAAGATTATGACCTTTTAGGACAAAAAAAGAATTACACGTATATTACACATATATATGTACTATACAATGTGCGATGAAACTTTCATAATAAAATTAATAATTATACAATCCATATCTCAATCTGAAGGGCGGCATAAATTATATCGATAGAATATACTCGTCAGTCTGCAATACTCAAATCTGTATCTACACTTTTTGCCAAGTATGCTTCAGTTTCGGATGCCATGGATAAAATCAAGGAGAGTACGGGAGACTCAAAAACAGAGGCCTCTGCTTTCATTAGACTACTGGAAGACCCTCAGTTTATTGTGGCACTGGTAATTAATCAGGGAGTATTGAGCTTTCTTGAATATGTAAATAAATTGCTACAAGAGAAGGAATGTGTTTTGGGAGAGGTGTAGAAAATGTCAAATTGGCGAAATCTTGCATTAAGAATAGCAGAAACAATGAGCAGTATTGGAACAAGCTATGGTCCAGAATTGAAGTCATCGGAAAGACAATTGACGTTGAAATAAAATCACCAAGGCTAGCCAGAATACAACAGCACCACTATTATAGCTGCCACTTATGAAGGACACTTCTGCAAGCTAGATGAAGAAAACATTCGGAACCGCAAGGACAGCTGCCTCCTTGCTCAAATGCGCTCGGGCCACTGCCGCAAATTCAGGGCGTATGAATCTATCATCAACCCAACCGCAAACCCATCTTGCCCGCACTGCCCGAACATCCTTGGTACTTGTCGGCCGGCTCTCTCGTACCTGAGCACAAGGCCGAGGGACATGGTCCTGCTGGCGCACCAGACTCTTTAGTTGGGTGCGGCAGGTTATCCTTGTCAACAACAGCACCGAGCTAATGTTACACTTGGGAGACAATCAGTTAGCTTCTGACTATTACAGATTGAACATATTCTAACCTTATGCTGATGACCGAATGACAAATTCACAGATCGTCATGAGCAATTGATCGCTGCTGAAGGCTTCATACCGTCAAAACTTTCTCAACTCACTGAGAAGAAGATCGAAAATATGCTTCAGTATTACGCAACATTTCTTAACCCAATTCATTGAATTAAAGGATACGATCCCTTTGAGATAGAAAGGGGGAAAAAAGATGCGAACTTATTTGAAGCTCGTCCTATAATGGGAGTGATGCAGTATTGCAATGTGGTTAACACTTCCCCATAATAAAAAATGCTAACGATCTATATGTCAGCACCACCAGTGGGCAGTGTTAGTTGTCAGATGTCCTTCTCCTCTCTGCGGCGTTTAAACTTATGGACACGATCAACAATGACGGAGCGACATTTGAATGGCTTTGCGTTATTATTCGTCCATCGACACAGTACACACCTCAACAAGTACCCTTGTGTAAATCAGACTGGAGAGTTAAGGTTAGGGTTAGGGATACTTGGCATCCATTGATACTGACCTTGCCATAACAGGCTGATTTATAAAGTATATTTGCATGTCTCTATTACAGTAACATTGACAGACACCGATCTATCCTATCTATTTTGTATCAACTTACATTCATACTATCTATAATTTATAAAAATAAATATTTGGTTTGGACTGCCTCAACATTTCTTTAATTAATAGGAAATATTATAAAAATGGAATGTACCCTTTTTGTATAACTACCCCCCCCCCCATTTTTTGAAGCTAGCTACGGCCCGGTCTGATAATATAATAATAATAATATTTAATTATTATAATATAGTTAGACTTTATGATTTATGCTAAGTACCATTTCATTAATTTTATGTAATAATGCATACGATATTCTATATATCAATTATGTACATATTTTCCAACTATTCTGCCATATCCAGTTTACTAAATTTAGATAATAGTACAAGCAGTATTTGAACCAATGACACTTAAGTATAAGATATAAAATAGATAATAAAACAGAAATAGAATAATATTATGCATTCTTCAGAAGCCAAAGGTCAACTTAATGCCTGCACTTCATTTTATTCAACTGACTCTATTTTTATTGACATAAACTTAAGTGAACCGTGTTTTGTAATAAGTACAATAATTTGACTACACATGTTACTTAGTCAATAAAGGTCGCCGGATTCCCTATGGCATATGAGTTCCTTATAAGTCACAATAATAATAATGCACATGTACCTATATTTATAAATGTGGCACATTCTGTATAACGTTCTTGGACGCGCCTGCATTGTGCAGTATATGTTAAGCAAAATCAAGAGTGCAAGCATTTATTTACAAAAACATAACTTACAGCAAAATTTTTTATTATACATTTCTTTCAAGAAAATTGTTGACTCATATTCTTGAAGAATTGAAAGTACATTTGAAAATTAAATGAAAAGTATGTTTGACAAAAATTCCATTTTGTGCTGTTATGGATTTTAAAAGAAATGTAATTGAAGTACGTGTAATAATTTACAAAATGTGAAATGTGTGAATTTACAATATATCAATGTGCAATTTCTTCAAGCTAAAATAACTACTTATATTAAACATCTCTTTGTATACTTATAAGTACGCTGAAACCTTTGAATATGCCTGAATTATCTTTTTACGTATTCTTATAATTATCATTTTATAATAAATTCAATTTAAACATTATAGTTTAAACATCACGTTCCATGTCACGAGCACAACGTGCCTGGCAGTACATACGGAAGCCTCTTTGCAAAGATTATCGATCAGGTTACGTATAAAGAACTCCAAAGGACAATTACAATAAAACAACCTACTCATTCTAGAAAAATTATCAATTACGTGAGAATGAAATAATATTTCCCTGTATATTAAGGAAAATATACAATACTCAACATTTTTGAGGCACCGTGAATGCCAACGCGTTCTGTCTACCAAAATGGTAAACCGATATTAACGTACTTTTGTCGTAATTTAAGAGTAATATTTTCCACTTAATTACAGAACTTAACCAATTATGTGGATTTCTTTAGCGCTGTAACTGTTTCTATATTCATAACATTGATAAAGGCATATTACTATAACATGCTTACAAAATATGCACTAAAAGATCATGTAACATTTTTAGATTTAAAGTATACATTTATTAATTTCCATGAGTAAATCTTTGATTGAACATGATCTTAAGTGGATTATATTCTAAATAATGTTGTATGCGTATTTAAAAACAAATATTATTTCTAGTAATATGTAGGTATGATGTGTATTATAAGTTGTCTTTGGTTTATACAAATCTAATTGATCTTAATATTTATATATCCTACTTTAGTGTATCTATATACATTATTATTACAATGTTGTAAGGGTGGTACTCCTGCGTACACAAATTTAAGAGAATAGCACTTTTATTTTCGCAAGAGATTAAGAAAATCAAAAACACACATTATTTTGCATTGAAAAATATCTAATTAAATTTAACAGCTTAAACATTAATTGCTAATTAGTAGTAGAGTAGGTATACCTCTACGCCACCTCCTCACTTCTCACCCCTCAACCAATCACGACCGGACCAATCATAATTGAGTACGGCTTTAGCCAATGATAGAGCACGAAGAGTCATAAAAAGAACGCGCGCGTCTGTTATAGCTCATTCTACTCTTGCTTTCTCATGTGTACGGTTGTATTCCTAAGCGCTCTCTCATCATGATGGATACTGATAGCGATATTGCAGAGATGGAACAGTTTCTTAACGACTTACTTGGCCTTGATCAGCCTTGATCCCTCCATCCTTCAACCTCATCTGCTCAGCCTATTACCTCTCCACCAGCACAACCCTGCTCTACCTATGCCAGCCACGATCGATGAATCCGCTCTGTCCTTCCCTACCTCAACTCTTACTTTCATCTGCGGCCAGTGTTCGGTAGATATGAAAAGCCGATTCGTACTCTATAAACATAGACTCACGTGCCACCCCGACATTACCCACAATAGAAAATTATCACGACAACAACGTACATCGCTGTTACGCATCATCTGCCTTTAATTTTCGCGCTAGGCTATATCCGTTTTGAGCCCACCAACCCTTCTATCCAGCCTCTAGATTTACTTTCTTCGATAAGAGCCCTGATTGAAGAGACAACAAACACCTTACTCAATGGCTGCATTGAATGCAAGGTCCACCCTGTCCTGGTTCTTCGCATCCTACAGGTAGACCCATATACGAATGAGATCCTTCAGTCTGAGCAGCAACTTTTTTCTCTAGCCACTGAAGTCGTCAACAACTCCACCTTTTTTATTAGGCTTCCTGCGTCTGGAGGAGGAGTTTATCCAGAATGGGTCCAACTGGGTAATCGAATAGGTGGAGTGGTTTAACATGCGTATTGTGAGATATCATAGCATTTCCATGAGACGTGAGAAGAGGTATTCAAGGAGATTTGGACAGATATGCAATTAAAATATCCACCAGCATGCCTCCGACTGCACGAAAATTAGTCTATGATGAACAGGATACGGTTAATAAAAGGGACACAATGCGGACTAGAGACTTCTTAACGCCTACAGATAACTATGATGCATTATGAACATGTACTCTATTGGGTACCATACCTAAGGCAGTAATGAATCCATGAATCCACTCCCCCCCCTGTACTACAACGCATTCCTTCCAAACTCTTTATGTTACAGTCATAACCGTATACTTGGTCGCGTTCTAAGTCCTGTAACTCCTGATAATGAGACAGATATTTGGTTACAATTATATGAAGAAAAGCTTACAAAATAGGACTCAAGGTATAAACTTGGTGAGCGGGTACTGATTTCCAAACACAAAGCCACCTCTGAAAAGAATTATGTACCCAACTAAAGTGAGGAAGAATTTCTAATGACTGTATAGTACATCTACAGTATAATTAGACAGTTTGTTAGACGATACTTATCCCTATTGTAAGGGGATTTTATTATACTACTGATACTATTTAATAAAATTAGTTGGATCACCTCAACATCTGTCTTGTTTCTTTGACTTGCACACATATAGGGGAGAGCGTTGCACAGCTGCCTCCACCTCGTGTACAACTTTGGTTAAATAAACAGTACTATCGTGGGTGGACATTTAACTCTACTTTTATTCAAGGTCCTTAAAGAATAATACTATGTGGCGGCTATTGCTTATACTACTTATATAAAAGACTTGTGTGTAAGCTGCCTATTGTACGAAAACTTGCTCGTATTGGTGACTGTTTTATTAGACAGTTTGTTAGACGACACTTATCCCTATGGTAGATTGGAGACTTTATTGTACTACTATTACTATTAATGTTTTAATAAAATGAGTTTGATCACCTCAACATCTGTCTTGATTCTCTGACTTGCACACATATAGGGGGAGAGCGCAAGGCTATAAAAATGAACAGTTAGCGGGTGAGGGGGACTAAAAATGGAGAGCAATAGTGATGAGGGACTGGGTAAATCCGACTTGGAGGCAGAATCTCACTATACAGATATGGAACCTCTGCTTACCTTACCTACTTATATCGTACGGGAATCGATGACAGTATATCCTGTAGGGGATAATTGGAACAATTTTATCAAGAATTGGCACTATCCTTTGTATTGCAATATCTATGGCCGAAATCGGAAGTATTGAAAAACATGGAAGAGGCGATGTGTGATTGAAACTCATATACATGGGGTGAAAATTACATGGCCTTTTACAATGCTTCAAAGGTGCAACTAGGGTCATATATTCGTCAATTTCTGGATAACCTATAAACGTAATGCCGGGTCTGTGTCTATAAATTTTGACAAATATTGTCTGTGTAATTCTAAGTCCTATTATTGACAGATACTTGTAATGCACAAGTTTGCTGCGCTCATTATTATCCTAACTATATATATATATATATATTGAATATTTATCACTATGCTTAAGATGTTTAATAATTCTACATTAATACCCCAAGTATCCGAAACGCCCGTGAAAGGAAATTTTCTATGCTCTTCTGTTTAATGTAAACATTCAGAACTGTAGTAGTGCGATGTCTTACTTGTACTTGTTATACCTGAAATATGCTTATTTATACAGATAAGCTGGCTATTTTTTTAATCTTAACCCGGGTGCATAAGGCTAAATAAGAAGAGAGATATAGAGAGATATAAAACGTTTAATTGAAGAACAAAACAATTAAATTAGAGTACAACAAGAAGTGTCATTGAGCAATATCTGAATAACTAATATTTTCGAAGCATACTGTATGAACTGGAACTAAATACTCAGTGTGACATGGGGAGGGAGGAAGAGAATAGTTAGTGTCAAGAAATATTAGAGTAGTATAGTTACCTATAAATAAAAGCATTGGTCCATTGCCTGAGCTCGGAGAAATCATCCTTAGACGTTCTTGGCCAATGTATTTGTACGAGCTGGTTTAATCGCGTTAGTACGACACATAAATTGAACCATTCGACGGATTCAACTATCCCGGTTAAGCCGGTCTAGTCAAATTATTCCACTAGACGCAGAAGACCTTGTACTATGTAGTCTCAAAATGTAGAATTGTTGACAACTTCGGCATTGAGAGAAATATGTTGTTCGGATTGTAGAATATCGCCTGAATGGGGATTGATCTGGGATGGATGCGAAGGGCCATGACAGGGTCAGTTTTGCACTTGATGACTCCGTTGAGTAGAGAAGTGGTTGTTTCTTCTATCTGATCTCTAATGGTGGAAAGGAAATATTGTGGTTGAACTGGGGGATTCATGGGTTGAAATCGTATTTCTCTAAGTGCTCCCCTACAAGCTGAGGATTTGTTGAATTAATGTACGTTATCATCGCGATAGTCCTCCAGTGCAATTAATTATCATTCTGAGAGTGTGATCGAAAGAGAGGAGCGAGAGCTAAATGAACGAAAACGATCGCACGCGTCCTTTTATGCTTAATAGATGCGCGCGTTCTGTTTATAACTCTCCGGGCTCTGTCATTGGCTGAAGCCCATGGAATGAATTGTAACAGACTTTCCGTTTCTTCTATACTCTTCCTGCCTTAACATTGGTTGAATATTTACCCGATTGTGATTGGATGGAAAGGGTGGTGGAGGGGGGGGGATAAGCTGGAGTTCTACTACTCTAAATCCTTTCAATTTTATTGACTGAACAAAGCGTATAGCTCCTATTTTATATTTAAATTTGTTTATATGAAATATTAATGAAAACAAACAACATTGGTTGGATATAAACTCAAATTTCATTAATTTACTATCAAAATCATTTATCGTACTATTTTTTCGATTCTACGTTATAATTCTCGATTAGTTATTTATATGAGTATTTATTAATATCTTTTTATAAATAGAGCTTCTTGAATAAAAATAAAGTAGCACCTAAACTACACATTTGCGAATGCCATCGATATTTCTGGCTTTGTTTGACTTTTTATAAGAATAGACGGTGATTACACTTTAAATAGCCCTTGAATCATTTGTCCATCACCCGAATTCATTTTATAATACATTCCAAAGATCCAAAACCCCTCTATAGTATATCGGGCCTCTGTACCTATAAAAACTGGTATGCACTTAATAAACATCACAATATTATATTTACCCCCAAAAGGCTATATATAAACTGGCACACATCTAAATTGGCCCGTATTTGTCATATTCATAGAGTAGAGAACACATAGAGAAGCCCCTTAACACTTTAAGATGTACACTTAATCGAAATTTGCTATACAATTGAATATGTGCTATATAATTCGATTTCATACTCTAAATTGAATAAAAACTCTTAGTAAACACCAATAAATATATATTTTTAATTTGACTATATTAAAAAAAAACACGTCTACTACTGATGATATTAAATAGATAGTATCTAACATATTAATATGTTGCAACATTTGTATACATATTACTGTTGTAAAATACTCATCAAAAGACAATAAACCAGCAGCAATACAAAGTAAAAAATAAATTTGTTACAAATTAAGTAATACATTACAAATTGAATTATATTAGTAAGAATGATTTTAAGTATATTCATAAAATGAATTAAAAATTGTGTTAAGTGTGTACAATAATTTAAATTAAATAAATGCTTGTGGATACTTAATAAATCATATTAGGATTAAAGGGCAATTAGTTTTCTTCTTAAAAAATATAGAAATTCAAAATAGATTTATACAATTCTTCTTGATACACAGTAAACCACAAATATACTAACAAATTAACGATTGTGGAAATACACAAATGCATTTCCAATACAATACAATGAGGATTCGTTTAAATGAGAAAAATAGTGAAACACAAATGAAAAACTTCACAAAGAAGTGCATTATGTAGGTATGTAATATAATTTGAACTAAATGTTTGTGCATAATTATTAAAACATATTAGGATAAAAGGGCAACTAGAATAGTTCTGATTTAAACTACTATGTTCAATAGTTCAGAAATAGTTATATAGAAAATAGATACAATTATTCATGATGCACACCCTGTCACAAATATTTTAAGTCATTTTAATTGTAAAATGCTATGATAGTAGTTAAACTGGATTATTTGATTAAATTTACATAAAATATAATTTTATGTTATAAAATAATCACGTTAATGAAATTAATTTATATTTTTGTACAGATAAGTTTAACCGAAAACGTAGAAAATGAAAGTGAAAATGATAACGCGGTTCACAAATTGTTTACTCATATAATAAAGCGTACTAATCAGATGCATCAACACCTAAATATTATTAAATATTTTTAGCATGTCTCTATATACGCTTTGTTACTCTATATGGTCATATTATAGTTTCTATAAACCCTTGGAGTAGAGGAACTATAGCCTATTTTACGCTATCAAAACGAGAGTCTTCGCAAATACTTATTTGTATTATAGATATCATTATCACAATCTCGAGAATTATTAGCTTTATGCATTAATCTAAATAATTAGGTGATATTTAAAATATATATCAACATTTAGTTAAAAAGAACTGTTTGAATTGCTTGCAAAATAAAGACCGTTTTAATTTATCAATAAACTCGGTTCTGTAATATTTGAAACTGCTGCGTAATGAGGGAACAAATTTGTAAGAACTCTTGTACACACTAAATAATCTCACGGCAAATTTACCAAATGTGGCGTCATTCTTATGAGATGCCGTCATTTCGATTTAAGAATGACACCACATTTTAAAGATTAATTTAGAATGACGGTAGATAAATATGTTTGTATTACTTCAAATCTGGCGTAATTCTCAAACGTAAAGAATCGTATTTTAGCCGTCATCTTTTTCTGTTGAAGCTTTTACAGTCCTGTTTCCATGGATATCTACCCCCCCCCCACCATTTCACAATATCAAGAGAATGTTCGGTCAGCTAACACCCACGAATGCAGTTTAACAACCAATTAAATCTA